>JANTCA010009091.1:4102-28185 GCA_024741275.1 Chironex yamaguchii
GTTGTAGCAGTAGTAGTACTGGTAATAGTAGTAGCAGCAGCAGTTTAGTAGCAGTAGCAGTAGCAGTAGTAGTAGTAGTAGTAGTAGCAGTAGCAGTAGCAGCAGCAGTAGTAGTAGTAGTAGTAGTAGTAGTGGTAATAGTAGTTGCAGCAGCAGTTTAGTAGCAGTAGCAGTAGCAGCAGTAGTAGTAATAGTAGCAGTAGCAGTAGCAGCAGCAGTAGTAGTAGCAGTAGTAGTAGTAATAGTAGTAACAGCAGCAGCAGTAGTAGTAGTAGTAGTTGTTGTAGTAGTAGTAGTAGTTGTTGTAGTAGTAGTAGTAGTAGTAGTAGTAGTAGTAGTAGTAGTAGTAGTAGTAGTACTAATAGCTGTTGTAGTAATTGTTGTTGAATATTAAGTGCGGTTAAAAATGATCCTTTTTACTGCTACTAGTTGACCTGCTTATATTACTATCAAAATCGCGTTTATAAGTTTCATAGTGTTCCAATTTACAATGCTATTAATATTGAAAATGTGTACATCGTGTAGTAATTTGATATGTACAGGAACATATTCTATGAAGAATTTTTCTGCTGCTTTGACATTCATACTCATCTCGGTTGGAATAGCCTTCGCGAGAAATCTCCGCCTTAATAAGGGTGTACCAGCTCTTCAATGTATGTGGTTAAGATGGGCCTGGCAGTTTTATCCAATGTTACTCGAAGCAGTAATCTTTTATTTATTATAAACTGATGCCTGAGGATACACGAAAAATTGCCGATGGCCTTATCCCTTTCACGATGAGCTGACCACGGAACATGATAGTACAAAGCCGCAATTGAAAGGGTCACTTGTTGCGCCTTTGGGAGGTCTCAAAGTGCTGGATGAACGTGAACAATGACGTGAATAATCATGTATATATGGGACTCTGGTGTGAAGCATTGTGGGTATAGAATGATCGCAGACATAAACATCTCAACTAAGTCGCTAAGTGTGACTGACGTAATTGTTTGTTGGTATGGCAACAATGTAGACACAAGATGGCATTTAATACATCACAAATTTGAATACTGAGTATCGTATGAACTGCAACTATCACCATCAAAAATCCCCACACTCATGAAATTCGAATCACCCTGAAGTTATCACTCTTATTTTGTAACATCTATCAAGTGAATCTTACTAAGTTTATATACATAACTCATTTGAATCAAACAATCTGCTATTGACAATCCTGCAGGGTCACAAGGAAGTCCTACCCAACAAGAATAGTATTTTGAAAATTGTGCCTTCAAGTTTCATTGCCATTGCATATTATTACCATTGCATATTATTACGACAAAAGGGTCATGCATTTGTGGGATTGGGGCTCTAGAGTACTATTGTTCCGAGCTCTCGAAAAATAGTAGCAGTGGAGCAAGTTGTTATATTTCTGTGTCACATAGTTCGACATGGTGTGCCCACTGTTTCTCACCTACATTCAAATGCATTGCAGTACATATTTTAAGTCTTTTTAACTCGATTCACTTGCGAAAATTTTTCGCTCCCTAATTCTTTCATTTTCTCGTAAATAGATTTAAGTCTGTATCATGTTTCGAAATAAAACAGTATTGACTTGCAAGATCGAGTTTTGATTCGGTCAATGTATCGCCCGAAGTGAGTTCTTGACCTGTTGCAGCAAGATCGAATTTGTTAAACTGCAAGTACAGGATTATTTATGCGGCCTGCAAATCAAGTATTACAGGATTAAAAATATTGTTACTTTGCCACCCTTTTCAAGACGATGACGATCCACGCGATTCATGCGACCAAGGCCTTGTAGGTCGAAAATTCGCGGACGGAGTATCTTTATGAGGGCGGTAAAGTTACAACAAGTTTCTACTTTATAGTTATAAAGTAGCCCTAAGGCACTTCACCTTTATGACTGAACTAGCTGAGTGATTAGTATTATTGTTTCTGTTTATCTAATCTGCTGCCATGTGGGTACAAAATGCGTTTTTATCTCTCTAGTAAAGACCATGACACTTCAATATGTGTCTCATTTCACAAAAAATGTTGATGCCATGTGTGAAGACGACCGTCAGTTGTTATCCGGGTAGCTTAAGTTATTTACTACCAGTATTTGCCAGGTCATATTTCATTCTTGTTTTCGTTTGTTTTTTGGTGACAGAGGTGTATACAGCTGCCTTAGTTATTAGTTAATTGATTCAGACTTCTCCATAAAGCTTTACTTACTGTCTTTATCAACATATAAAACTACATCATTTAAAGCCAGTTTGGAAGATCTTCCGGAGACGAAATCCGTCAAGAAATATCCTTTTCCGTAGTCACGTATCAGGTCTCGCTTTTCTGCCTTGTATCCAGGCCTTACTTTATTACCTCAGCTGGCTACTTTATTATCGTTGCGTCAAATTCACTGAATCCTTATTTCGCTTTTCTCTACCTAAGGATGATTCCTGGAGGCCTCAGGGGTAGCAGGCTCCTTTGATTATTATCCTTGCAGGATATCATTTCTCTTTCATACACTGCTTGTATGCGTTCTCCCAACACGGCATGCTTTGCCATTTTAATTGCTTGTCAAGCTTTAATTTCTGGTTAGTTATTTGTGTCATAAACATGTCGTATGTGTTATCACTAAATTAAAAAATATGTCAAATATTTGCTGTTAGCACTGACGTAACTAGCTTTGTTTTGTTGAATACCAGTGGAGCGTATTTTGTGGTTCGATTATCGAACGCTATCCGCGCAACCGTGTTATTACGGAGGGAGTCATTTCCAGCATGTTCCTTCTCTGATCTATTCCTTGGCAGCTACGAAGAATCACATAAGGTTACTAATGTGTGTGACCTCGATATACTCTAAAATACATTGCTGATGGTAGTTATTAGGGAATGCAAATGCACTTTTTTAAGGAGTACGTAAATTTTTGAAGTTTATACTTCAGGTTGCGAGACATTACTGGTCAACTGATATCAGAGTGCAAACGACAGATTAAACACTAACACTAAATCAGAGAAAGTGTTCGAGTAAAGGCCCATGTCCTAATAAAGGCCCATGCCCAAATAAAAGCCCAGGGACGATTACTGAAATAGAGAAAACGTAAATTTCTATAAGGGATAGTTAGTTTTCGAAACATTCCAGTTAATTTTTTAATACATTATTAAATGTGAAGTGCTGGTACATCTTTATTTGGTCTCATTATCAGAGTTCTGTGACTTTTAGAGCACCTGAGTAAAGTACTCTGTACACCAGTAGAGGAGGATGTGATGGCTCAGAGTAAGAACAAACAAAAACACGAATGCATTTAGTTTGTAGGACGTCTAGTTTTAAACCTTGCCAGTGTTTTTTAATATGAGAGGATGGAAAACTCAGATCTAAATCATATTCTAACATGTGAAGACAACTAATACAATGTTGTGGAGAAAGCTCTCCATCGGCGATTTGTTGTACTCTGTTTATCGAATAGTCTAATAACATCAGTTGTAATTCTAAAAACTGGGGTTATCCCTCGTTTCTACTGCTTGGCTAAGGTTTCGCGATTAACGTGAAAAAAGAAAGTATTGCCACTTCAAAGCACTCTGAAAACTTTCTTGGTTTAAAAAATACGTGCCCTTCGTTGTAAGGAACTAAGTGGATTTCATGTGAGATCGATTAATTCAGAGTTGTACGGCAATGTCTTGCACATTTTTTTCTCTGTCATGGCGTCCGGATAGTGAAGCAGAAATCCGCTCAAGCAGTTCATTAACATGAAACTTGTGTGATTTCCTCAAATAACAGATGTTTAGGACCATTAATAACCACTGTTCCTTCCTCTTAGTAGCTCGGAGAACGGTAATTACTTTTTAAAACACTTTCCGAGTACTTTGCTTACAGAGAGACCGCGTAAACGACAGGAGTATGTGGTAGAGATAAGTCGTTGTATGTTTTTCAGTCTTGAGAAAATTTATTGACAAAATCAAAGAGACAATCATGGCTGATGAAGCTAATATGCCAGCAAGATCCACAGTGGAAACTTAATGCTGCAGACATGAAAAAGATAACAAAATTTAAAGATACAGGAATTATCTTTCAAATTTACATAATTCACTTTTTCATTCTTTGTTGATATGTATAGGAGATCATTTGTATCGTTTTACTGACCCACCCTATAAATTTGTTTTCACCAAAAAAACCCTGTGTTTTATTGGCTAGTCTAGTCTATTGCTAAGGTGTAAAGGATAATGTTAAAATACGCAGAAAGGTCCGACTCAAACTTTTGAAGTAAGTTGACGCTAATTTTTTAACTTGTTAAGATTTTACTTTAGTAAATCGTCCTATCAAGCTTATACGAAAGCATTGCAAGAGGTATGTATGAGTACACTTTAGAGGGATGTATGAGATAGGTAGATAGATACATAGGTAGGTAGGTAGGTAGGTAGATAGATAGATAGATAGACAGATAGGTGAGCGCTGTCCCAGCAGACACATTGATGCATTTTAACCTCCTAGCTAGAAGAACAGGAATACCGTGTGGAGATTTATTTTTATTCTGTTGTATACAGTACCTGGTTTGATTCCCGAGTGGGGACAACTCGGCTCAAAGCAAGCCTTTTGAGGAGCCAGACAGTCACTACTTGGAACTTGCATTATGGAGAATTGTTCAAAATGACCCATTGGATCGTTGACACGATTAACACATAATCATGAGAGGCGTTTTCCGGATCACCAACTTAGCAAATACATTTGGCCTGACACGTCTTTCCTAAGGGCGATGTTAAAACTTGATCAATGAGTCACGCAAGTGGAATGGCACAAAAACCGTACAAAATTGTCTTGCCTTTGTTGTATGCAAGGCCCTTTCCAATACTAAGTGATTTTTATGGTTTAATATGAAGCCATGTCTCCAGGCTCAAAGCTTATCAAGGCTAAGGTGATGATCTTGTAAGCAGAAAGCCTACCTAGTCCCGTAGGCTGTCACGTCAATGTTTTATTAAATTATAAGGACTGGCTTCTTTCTAGGTGTTTATCACGTCTTTACGTATAGACGAACGAGTTTCTTGTTAATAAATCAAGTTGAAAGCTTACACGGTCTCCATTTTGAACTCTCAATGTTCGAATTTTGGGTTCGAATATTCGGCCTTGGATCAAAGAAGATTACCGTTGGAGGACGTATTTTGTATGATTTATCCGGTATAAAAGTTGCGGATGTAATTCCCATTTCCCTGTCATGTATGACCACCCATCCACGTAGATTCGCCGAAGCAGCTTGAAAGCTGTGTCCCTGCCTTCTTCCGGGCAGTATGACCAAATGAATCTGTTGTCTTCGGACGAAACCAATACGAGAATTGATGAGGAAATTCACCATTGATTCTTCATTCATAACAGACGCAACTTATTACTGAGATGAGGCAAAGTACTGGGATAATCTAAGCTGTCAAATGACTTTTCAGGGAATAGTTTAGTGGTCTAAACGAGCATGAATTATCCCGTTATCTGAATATAACAACTCATCCGATATGGGTGGACCTAGAACCAAGGACTAAGGAAGACAAGATCAAACTCTCGTAACCGATAGGAGACGAGTCCAGACAACGAGCTCGTTACATTCATGGCTTAGAGTGGTTATTGCTTATGTAATATGCGTATTGCATTTGAGAGCAAAACCCTTTTGTAATGTCTGGTAGCTCTGGACGAGTCCTTGCCAAAACAGAGTTCTCAGTGCTTAGAGTGGCTTTTGGTAATGGTCGATAGCTTAAGAGAAAACCCTTGCTTACCTAGTATGCTTTTCGCATTTGACATTGAAACCAATTTAGTGCTTGGCAAAATTAGCGAGCTTAGTCGCAACAAAATATATCTATGTAGACAGGAGCTTTATCATGACATGAGTCGTACGCTTCTTATGAGCTACGTTTCGAGAGACACTTCTCCCGTCATCAGGCTACTAGAAATGATCTGGTACAGCTATTTTATTCTTTTATTCTGCGGACGTCCGTAGTGACAGGGATGGAGGTGTCCTGAGGATTGGTTTCATAGCTGTGTTGTGTTTGTTGTGTTTTCTTTTGCTAGTACTGGAAGCCAAATTTCTTTAAGACTGTAAGATATGCTGTTGATGTGATTCCTGTGTTGTAGGGAGTGGATGGTTTCTTTGATTTTCTTTGATTTCATCACGACTCATGTCATGATAAAGCCCCTGTCTATATGGCTTCCACTGAGTCCATAAAGTCAAGAATTTTCAAAATATATCTACTGATTGGTTGCCCAGAAATTTTAACTAAACCCCCAATATCAGACTAGTCGAAAGCACGAATGTGCACATGGTACCTCAGGATTGCACTTATGTAAGTATTTGGAAAATGTTCCCGTTGATATTTTATTATGTGTCTGGAAAATCAATGTATTTGCACACTCTTGAGGATGTTCTTGAATTACACCACCATCTCTTTCACCTGTTTGCTTTGCATAAAGAGGCTTGATAGCAAGATCAACCCAATGTCGATCGATTTCCAATGACGGTGTACCACAGGCAACACAGTATTTAAAGCAAGCTGTTATATGACGATTATCTGGGCGGACACGTTTTTATTCTTACGGATGCACGAGGCATCTTTAACTTGAAAACCACGTGCTTTTAATTAGGGATAGGAATAGAATTGACTGTAAGAGAATTTGTATGGAGCAGTACAAAATCGGACTGCGTATGACAAGTGCACATCCGAGACAGTTTTTCGACAATGACCCTGCACACCTAGAAAAGGACGTAGTAAGGGGTGTGTCCTATTGTTTGATGCAAATTAAGAGTTTTGAAGTGCACACTTATACCTCTTTGCACACGTATACCACTGTGCACACTTATACCAATGTGCACACTAACACACTTGACAATTTTGCTCTTGCGAACCCATGATCTCTTTTTAAATTGCCATAAACTGCAATTTTTTTCTACAAAATACTGTATACCACTGATTAAGTTTCACCGAGGTAATTGTAATTATCATTGTCAGCATCTATATCTAAACTTCAGCATCTCATTACACTATATTACATGTCCTACTAATGTTGAGTCGACAGGGGTGAAATACAATAGTATTTGCCCTCTGTTGTGCCACACCTGTTATGTAAGGCTGTGGAAAGAGGATTACCAATGGACGATGATCTTATCTGTTGGGATACAAGACGTCGCTACGATGCTCAAGGAAATAACATATTTAAGACATAATGGGAAAACTATGCAATATCTCCTCTTGTAAGAAACTAAATGACTTTCTTTAGCACATACCAAGAACTGATTAAGCTGCACTGGAAAATGCCCATGCACAGTCATATATTCCCCTGGGGACACAAAAATTGTTGTGGGATAGGTATCGTTAGTTTAATGTTGGGCTTGGTTTCCGCAAGTTCTATGGTCAACATAGCGTAGGCGTGTGGATGAAAACTTTGAATTTGACCAGGACAATTTAAATTACGCAACTTGTGAGTTGAAACTTGAAGAAAAGTGATTAAGTAGGCAAAATACCTTGTTTATGTAAGGAAACATTTATGGAACAAAGATGACTATTAAAACAATTTAACTTAAGCATAATTTTTGTAGATCCTATGAGGAATATACAGTCAGTTCCGAATTCCAGAAGGTAAAATGGTATAGGTCGTTACGAACTTACACGCCAGTTATCAGAAGAATGTTCGCTGTAATAGTTTGTAATATAAAAAATGTCACTGAGTTAGTTTTGTCGTTTTCCGAGCACCATGTATTCTCTTTACTGTCTAAAGGAATAAACCTTAGAAAGATGATAAAAACCTCTACTGAGATCTTTGATATTGCTGTGGGGACAGTTACACAAGTGTCCCTCTTTCCCCTTCCGACCTACTGCCACTTGCTTCTTGCTTATAACCATCTTGTTGTTTTTTTGTTTTGTATTTTCCCCTTCTTTCCTTTCTTTTCCATTGATTTCTCTTATTTCTTCTTGCGTTCTACGTTTCTCTCCCTTTCTGTTTTGTGCTGCCATTCTTTCTTGGCGCTCGTTGTTTTGTTTTCACGCGTTTTTCCTTTCCTCCCTTTTTCCGTTCTTCCCCTTTTCATCCTTCTCTCCGTCCTTCCGTTCTTCTCCCTTTCATCCTTCTTTCCTGTCTTCCGTCCTTCCGTTCTTTCATTCTACTGTTTTGCCCTTCTTACATAGCCATTGGCTTTTCTTGGTCAATCATATAATCGCTTCTAATTGCCATTTTTCGTAGATTGTTCAATCGTAATGACGTCAAATTGTGACACCAGTTAAAGGTTAATGGTCTATCCCTGTCAGCTTTTTTGTTACAAGTGACAACAATGTTTTTAACACTTCATGTAAACTCTTGCTACCCAACCTTAGGAGCCGATTGATTCAGTGTCTTCATATAGAAGTGTCATATCCCAATAAAACTCATACTTGTGTATGATGGAATTTAGGGCGACAGTAGTGTGTTGACCTCAGAAACCTCTCAATGGGTACTGGGCAAATTCACAAAATTGTAGTGCCGTGGGGCTAGTATGTAACTATGAAATAAAACAAATTTGTAACTTTACTGTCCTTTTGAAGAGGATAATTGTCCATCTGCGAATTGTCATTCAATCGCTTGACTACGCCCTTGTAAGTCGAAAATTCGCAGATGGACGAATTTGTTTGATTTTACAAAGTGAACTCACTAAAGGATGAAAATGCCCACCCAATCCCCACCCGGTGTAGGAGATCGGTGGCGTTGTTGGTTTTGTCCTTCTTGGGGCATTGTGTATTGATTTTCAAAATCGAATGATGTTATCACGCATTAAGCTCACTTAGTTTAAAGCCGGGACTAAGTGTGACGAAGAAGCCCGTTTGATGATCGTTACATTAATAACAAAATAGTCTTGCGTGTGGATCACTCCTAAATCAGGCTCAAGTTGTTATTTCATGCGATAATTTAAACCTCTTTCTGCCAAAATGAGTAATTCTGAAATGCAAACATCGCTGAGACGCTGAACTGAATTTAACCTTCTGAATTCATCTTTCTGAAAAGTAATACTAACACTAGGGGTTAGTCTTCCCTATCGCCCCCATCTTCTGGGAACATTCTGCGAACTGGGGTTTTTTTCATTCGGTTTTTGCATCCATTCATTTAACATAAGATTACGAAAAAACGAGGGGAAACACAAAACAGGAGAGGAAGGATATAAGAGAAAGAAAAAAGAAGGAAAAAGAGAAAATGAAAGGGAAAAGAAAAGCCCGTTTTTGTTTATATGACGACACACTCAATGATATAGTGCTGATGTAATGATTTTCTTACAAATTGAATGCTCATCACTTACAATATATAAATTCAACAATCAATGTATTTGTGTATTAAAGAAGTCGGCAATAATTTTATTAAGAAGTTAAGATCAACCCAAGAAACATTTTTCTCTTGAAATTACTGTTATTAAAATTTGTATAATGTTCGGCTGATTATTTTAATGCTTAGGAACACAGCTTGTGACGCAAACATCAATCATGACGTCACTGAATTCATTTCACCTTGGATTAACAAGGTCTCTATTGCTCAAGGGTCAAAGCATATTGACTGGAAAGCAAAATGCCGTGGGTTCGATCCACAGCTGAGGCAACGGATTTCTTTGATAAGTATAATTACGACCAGGATGAAAGTTACAGAAATTTCTAGAAAGTTCAGTTCGAATGCCGTATCGATTATTAGAGATAAACTTGGTGTTTCATGACCGTATAATTTAGGTACTTGTCTTGTCTAGGTTGTCCTTCAACGTCTGCTTGCAGCTTCGTTTTTAGACTAAGACTTAAATCAACGCTATTGACAATTAAAGTACCCTTCTTGGATCCGCTCTTCTTGGTCACAACTTGTCAAAACAACCTTAATTGTTGACCATCAACGTCACAATGGCGTGGTAACGGAGCGGTCTCGTTTCAATAATTGTCGGCAAACGCTGATGACGTTATCACTAGCACTTTCGTGTTGGCACGAGATGCGTAACAGGTCCCTGATTATGTATTTCTTAACAGGAAAAATACTGGTTCATTTGTTTTCATTGGCGTCAAGAATAATGGGGTCGTGGTATTGGCAAAGTACCACGGCCCCATTTTTCTTGACGCCGATGCATACAGTTAGTTTGGGCTGAGGTGACAGAATACTTTCGGTCTTGCGAAGAAATACAATGTGGAAGTGGGTTTTTTAATCATTTACGGCCAACTTTTCCCTGATATTTTATGATTTACGAGCGAGCAATATTTGCACGAACACCACCGGATAGCGAGAATCAATGGAACTTACGGGTCTGTCACGGAGAATAGTACAAGGACCACTATTGGCCAATCAAAATCAACAACAATGATCTTAATCCAAACTGTTGTTTGCAATTTGTCAGTACCCCCTCCCCACCTTCTGCGCCCAATCACAGCTTCGTTATTTCTTTTCTATTGTCTTATTGATCCAACCACATTTAAGTCCTTTGCTCGTCTCGCAAAGCAGGACGGGAGGAGATATAATATAAAGATAGGGGTCTACCAGAAAAAGACCACAATGCTACACTCCTTGACCAAGAACATGTTTGTTTCCTTGAGCCAGTCACGGCCAGTCGGGATTTGGCAGATTCGATGAAATCGAAATTGTAAAATTGAACTTGATGCCCATGATGCAAGTGTTGAAGATTTTAAAAGTTGATTTACCCTTTAAACGCACACTAAGCGAATATTTAAAAGGCTACTTGAAGCGTCAATACGAGACATGAAGCGTCACTACGAGACATGCTTAACTAGCAATGTTTTTATTAAGCATTTAGCAGTTTCTTAATACTGGTAAAAGGTAATAAAGGAATGGGCATGGAATAAAAGATGCCATTTTGCGTCGGTATACCCCAGCGGGGTCTATCCGTTCCTCGTCTATTGAAATAGACATCAGCTGCCTTTTAATTGTCAACTCAATAGCTGCTTACTTGAATGGAATTGCATACTTAAAATCGATACTTAAAATTACTGATCAGATCTTTCAGCGCATTTGCACGGCTTGTATACTTTTTTAAAGTCTTGTCTTCACTACTTTGGTTTATACACACTGATTGATTGTTATGTGATAAATCTATGGTGAAATAAAGGAAGACTAATCGACCGTGGATTTCTGACACAAAATACCAATCATAGAGGGTTATATTTCGTTTGGTACTCGAAGTGCGGTGTCTTATATAACTGTACATTTCTCTACGGTGTAATTTGAAACAATCCTTTGGGAGTTCCACAACGATCGTTCTTACGACAACGCATCACTCTTGCAAGGGATGTAAAAGAAAAAGTTTGTGTGGATTAAGATTCCCGCTTGTCTAACTTTTAAGAGAGAATTGAGCGACTTGTGTGTGTACGTGAAAAATAGCGGGTAAAGACGTCCCATCCTCAATTTTTAAAAAATATTCTGTATAAACTTTGGGAAATAGCAATAATATTAAGAATAACTTAAAAGACCTTAGTTGCAACTACTCCCCTTCTCTTCTCCTGAAGGAACCTCCAGTTCCACATGCAGCTAAAACGGATTGTTGACGGAAACTCTAAAAACATTGCGTGGCAGTTTACTGGCAACTCTTTGGCCGAAAGGCCTGGGGATGCGCAAATTGATCCAGTTTGGCAGGAGAAATAAATTTCTTTTTGTGAAATTACTGTACACGCTTTCATGGCTCAACCACAATTAGCACTGGGCAGGGTTTGGTCATGACTGGTATTGCCTTATGTACCTTTTTTCTGCAGTTTATGATCTCACACGATGCGAGTTTGAAATTTGCCTTATTTGATAGCAAAATTCAAGTAAAATGTGTAAATTTAATATTTAATTTTTTGTCCAGCCTCGAAGCTCAGACCGTCATTTATCTCTATTAAAAATGTACCGTTGCACTTGTGGACGAAGAAAAAATTTCAATCCCATCCTTTTAGGGTAGCCAAACTAATCAATAATGTAATCTTACCCAAAGAAAAATCAAGTTGCCCTTATTATTTTACAATTCTGGGAGGTAGCTGTGACACTTTAGTCTCGGCATTGCACCAACGAAGATTAGTAAACCTGATTTATAGCTAACATGTGCCCTCCCGTATTTTCCTAAATCTTATCACATTTGGTTTATCGACCAATGCTAGATTAGCAGCCGTTGGGTCTGCGACCAGCCATAAAACGTGGTTTTGATCGATACTATGTAACACAACGCCTCCGAAAACAAACTCCCTTCCGCCTGAGTTGCCGCTTTATGAAATATGTCCGTTCTTTGCCATGTTCGCATTGTCAACACCTCTCACTGTCAACTTTACGTTTTATCGCCTACAAAGAATAATGAGATTGTTGACAATCATTTATTTTCAAGTTTGGTAGTTGTTGCCACCCCAGGGACTGGAGTTACCTCGTTAAATAATGTGATGTCCTCATCAAGGATCAGTGTTGTGCTTTTCGTAACATGCATGAAAAGAGAACAAATGTTGTTTAAACTTTGATGCAAGAAAGTCCTTTATCGGTCATCGAGAGAAAGGTAAACTATTTGGATATCAAATTCGAGACATTTTTTCAGTTTATTTCACAACCTACTATTTTGTTGTCACAATCGAGTCTTTTGCCTAATGACATGTCTTGTTCTTTATCAACAGGAAGTTATGGGGCGTTCCCTGAGGGATTTCGGAAAAAGGAACATCAGATTTTGAACTTCAGGCCTCTAACACTTGGTGTGTTGGGATTGTGGATTGCAACGAGCAGTGAATAGCCTTTAACCAGTTGGATTCCTTTCAAGTGTGTTTATTTTTCCTTGGGTGAAAGTGGGTTAGAACTTCGCTCGTTTGACAGCCTGATACATTGTATGGCTGTGCACGGGTGTCGTTGTACGAAGGCTACTTTACACTTCATTTAATTTGTGGATATATCGAACATGTTGCTGTGAAGGCAGAAGTTTACGTTAGGTCAACTTAAGCCATCGCTTCCCAGGGGACAAGCAAGCTAGAGGAGTGCAGAGAACTTTTGCATGATCAGCTTGAAAATGCACTGTGCTTCGTACTTTTGGATTCTCAAGTGTCTGCTTCTGGCATTGATTAATTCCTGGATTTCTTTTACAGGTATGTTTAATTTATTTATCTACAATTCTACAGCTCATTCTCTCGTGTTCATTGTACTTGCTATCATAATTCATGAGGTCAGCTAGTTACAGGGTAGTTTTGTAAATCAGTGTTGTATATACTCAAGTTTTTCAGTCATATTTTGCTCCGTGTTTTACCAGCGATCGAAGAATTAATTTCTTTTCTTTTTCATTCCTATCTTCAGAGCAAACCCCATCATCCGTCAACCGTGAGTCAAAAGATTTTCAAATTGTCTATCCAGAGAAATTAAATGCCGGTGGAATTAGGAATAGACCGCATGATCATTTTCACGAAAACTTAGGTTATTTTAGAACGTCAAGAGGAATATACAAAATAAATGCTTTTGGAAAAGAGCTCATAATTAATTTATACAAAGACTCTAACTTTCTTGCACCATCATTTCACATAGAACATCATACCGAGGATAGAATTGAAAGGACGTCTTATAGTAATGAAGTTCAAAATTGTTTTTATAGAGGAAAAGTTTTGAATGACACGGACTCGGTCGTAGCAATTAATGCTTGTGCAGGGTTGGTAAGTGCAAAATTCTTATAGTTTTGTTTGGTGTATTGAAAGCCATTTCAATGCGTATGAAATCCTTATCGTGTTTGTTTATGTAGAGCTGTGGGTTTTCTCTGATTCATTATCAAATGCAAGAGAGCGTGTGCCCAGGTTTTTTGCCACTGTGTGTTTGTTTTCCATATTTCCTTCAAGTACTTGTCTTCAAGTCGGCTTTTCTCTGTGTCTTTCATGGCAAATTGGCTTCAAAAGACACTCCAGAAAAAAGAATGGATCTGTTGACAGAGAACAGCGAGAAATTGCTCATTCAAGCGCGGATTGAGAGCTTGGCACTTTGAGCCATCGTGATGAATGAAAAATCTGTACGGTCGATCATAAATGAAACAGTGAGGGTTAACTCGGTTATAATCCCAGTGTTGTTTGATTGGCAGATTTTTACTTTGGCTTGGCCACGATTTTCACAATTTTGCTACTGTTGCAAAAGTGGCTGCCCTTGTTACCGAATCATTTTTGTAAAATATTTAAAAGTTTGGCATGTTTCAATAGCATGAGGCATTGTGTAGACATCCTGTAAGGAATTTCATGGTCATTTTTCACGATATGCTTTTCGACATATAAGTAGTTTGTTGGACATTTTGTGTTCCAAGAGCGACGACTCTTGCTGCGCACAAACCCCGGAAAGGGTCGTATGCAATCAAGTTGGGCATACAATTTACTTTGACAAGTAAATAATCCAAATCAGATTTGCTGTAAAAATCTTAATTGATGCCTTATGCTTTTAAATATTTTAGTTGATTTTTGCCCCGAATTGTTCTCTTAGCACGGCATAATTCAGACATCCTTTGGCCAATTTTATATTGAGCCACAGAACAAGGAGTTAGACGAAGGACCGTTAGAGTCCGTAGCAAAACGCAAACATGTTCTTACGAAAATCAGAAAACCCGAAGATCGAGATAACAGTTCATCCACAGCTTGTGAGGTGGCAGGTATGTACTTTACGAGTGATTCTTCGTTGTCTAGTGTATTTTGTGGTCAAGAATCAAGCTGTCATTTCATCCTTTTTTGTTGCAATAAATGATGGGTGCAAGATTTTTTGTGGCGGGGGAACATCGGAATTCATTTTAACGAATTCAAAACTTCAGCTCAGGTCTGCAAAGCAGAGCTCTCTTGCCCACACATAATGCCCCCGCCCTGTGTCGGGGACCATACTGTCTACCCAACTGTGGAAGGGGAACGTGGGTATTGGGCATTTAAAGAAATGAACATGTTGAACCAGTCTACCAGGGGTCAGCTATGCGGTTTATGACATTGTCAAGGGTATTATTATTATTATATTCAAACCAGTGGCTCCGACGTCTCAGTTTTCACAGCACAGCTTCTCCGAACATGAATAAGTGGATAGCGTTTACACTCCAAATCAAAACATTAGGGATGAAAGAGGTTTCTGCTTTTAAACTTACTCTTGCCCTTCAAGTCGATAAGTAACCAGCCCTCGCATTTTTTTACGGTTACAGGTGAAAGAAAAGCTGTGATTCCATTTTTGATTTAATTCCAGCAAAATGCCAACGTTAGATATTTCAAAATTACGAAGAAGAATCTCAGCTTTCAAGGTCAAGACATAGTGACAACAGCAGGGCTCCTTTTTGTGAGTCTAAATGTGTGATTCCCGTAGTTTTTGTGTTCTTAAACAGTGGAAGAAAGTAATGTAAGGAAAAACAACGTTAAATTCAATGAAGTTTATAAGCTATAGGCTAAACTAGGGTTTCACAGCTGCATTTTTACGTCAGACCAGTTGCGAGTGGGTATCTCCCCTGAGCCTTCTGTCCTGATTTGGTTTCATGGGTCGCCGTTAGGCTGTGCAAAAGAGTTACACAAACTCAAGGCGCAGTATAGATTTCCACAACATGAGACAATGTACACTCAAGAAACCGGAAACATACCCTTAACCAAACTTTGAGAAACGCTCACGGTGATGGTTGCGAACGTTATTGTTTGTTGTGAACTGTGATGAACCAAAGCTTAGAGGGCGACAGCACGAGTTGGTTGAAAAATCTGTGAAATGTTATGAAGTAAATATAACGGGCCTTCGCTGTGGGATCAACAGACTCAGGTGCTAGTCACAGATGGTAGATTGCAGTAAAAAACTGTGAAGATCACGGGAGCTTTTTCTTGTTCATTCTGCATATATTTAAATAGCAAGAAACATAGTTCTTGGTTTCTCCTTTAAACTTGCTTCAATTTCGATTGACCGTTCAGTTAACGAGCAGTTAAACCAACGTGCCTGGGAAAGTGCTTACGTAAAATGGAAAAGTGTCAAATGTTTCGCAGATGAAAAGGCTCCTGTAATTGACGCATATTATTTGTTGAAGTATGCTTGCCTCACTTAAACTTGGTGCGTCAATACCTCTGGGAAAATTTGCCAACATAGTTAACACTATTTTTCTGGATGCTACTCAACATTGCAATCAACATTTGCAAATGTCGATTACTTTCGAAATTGTGTCTTTGCGGTAAACCAAGATATTGGCAATGGCTTTTATTGCATTAAAGCTAGGACAGATTGTCAATTAGCAAGAGTTACTATTGATCAATAAATTTCTTGCAATGGAGAGTGACCTCGAGTTTTACCCTCAGTCTAGAGGTACTACAATATCCGATATTGTTCAAATTTTAAGTAGTTGAATACAGAGAGCACTTTTGAGAAGCATGCCATTTAGATTTTGATTTCAAGGTTAATTTGAACAGAAGATTTCGTCAGTTCTCCGCTAGTGTACAGCCACGTGCATCAACGAGGGGATCAGGGAATTTCAACCCCCACTTTTGAAAAATATGGGTGCGAGATTGCTCAACAGGGAAAAAAATCGTTAAAAGGGTTCGTCCATAAAGACTATTGTGAAGAGACAAGCCGACACACCCTCGTTTTGCCCCGCACAATAAGTCGATGGTATCGTGAAAATGTTAGACCCATGATTTAAGTGTACGTTCCAAGACCAAATACCAATTTTCTATGACAAGTTTCCTTGCTAGTGTAGATGGCCAACTGTTTCTTTCGACAATTTTTTTGATTGACAAGTATATTTGCTCATATACACCAACAACAATTTTTCGACAATTTTTTACTGTCCTATTGACCAGCGGTATTTGAAGGCTAGACTTAGACTGCGTTTACACGGGACCAGCCGAAAATTTGACCGGCCAAATATTTGGTCACTTAGGCTTTGCGTTTACACGGGGCCTGCCTAACCGACTTCAAATTAGGTCACTTAGGTGTGCAAGTATTCAACCACCTAGAACAGTATCCTTCTTATCAACTCGGCCGGTCAAATGTCAGACCGGTCCCGTGTAAACGGATTGACTCACTAGGGATTCACGAGCTCGAGACTGATTTGGCGCCAAATCTCTTACACTGCGCTTGGAATGACCTTGACTGCATAAGATGACCCGTCACGTGTAAAAGCAAAACCTAAGTGGCTTTTTCTGCGCTCAGTGCGTTAACTGACCAAATACTTGGCCGGCCAAGTATTCGGCCGGTCCCGTGTGAACGCAGTCTTAGAGTTCCACAAACTCGCGCGACTTTGAAGAGCTTCCAAAAGTGTTGATGTGGCTGGATCATTCCAGAACATCCTACTGGCAGCCATCAGGATAAACAACGATTGGCGCGAAAGGGGTAGCCCCGGTAGAGGCGCGGGTTTGGAGGTCTGAGATTTAGGGAAACTTGTCAAATTTTATTTGACAGGCCATTTACACGAGCAATTTTCACATATGGCAAGTTTTCATATGACGATTACGCTTGTCCAAAAGCTAGCATGTTGGTTTTTGAACACGTACACTTGTCATAGTAAAAAGTGGCTTGAAAAATTGCTCGTGTTACTTAGGCTTTAAGCGCAAAAGAGGTCTACTTGAAAACAGGCAGATCGTGCGATACGGATAAGCCAAATGAAGTCCTCATAACTGCAGGAATGAGAGCATCGGCAATAGTATGTTAAAGGAGCCCCTCTTCATCCGACCCCACTGAAAGGATCAGTTTGGACTTTGTAGAGTAACTTCTTTCAGCAGGAAGGGAATGTCTCATGAATCTTTCGCCACCAGCAGGCACAGATTTTGCAAAGACCTTAACCTTGCCTGACAAGTAACCGGTTTATAGATCCCGAGGCAAGAATGTGCAATGTGTTATTGATTTCCACTGAATTTATCTTATGTTGTGTGATAATCCTTTACACGAAGCACACACATGTCGCTATCTGCACATATATTACTCCTGATCAAATGTTTTTCGACTATTGATCTATTGGTGCAAATTTCTCGAGTATTAAGATTTATCCCCGTTTTACCAGCACAAAAATGGCTAATGTAGTTGGGATTATTCATTTAAAAATTAACTTAGTGTCAAATGAGCAGTGAAGTTGAATTATATTTAATTTGCCAGATGCAAAGTAAAGTAATTAATACTATAATAGGCTTATGCCTCATGACTTAACCTCTTGTGGCTATGATAATTTTTAGTTAATGTTTCGTATCCATATTAAAATGGATCTCGAAGGTCTAGGTAGGACAGGCTCGGCATTTCCAATAAGGTCTAACTCAGTTCAAAACGTAAACGTTTGTCCGATATGGCTTATATGGACTCCTGTATTCGGATGGTCTCGTCCTTGCAGGTTCTTGCCCGTTGCTTACTCCAAAAGAATGTCTTGTTATCCCACTAGTAAGAAGAAAGTCCTTGTCTTTTGCAACAAACAATATTGTTTGTAATCTACACATGGCTCTTCGTTGGCAGCCCAATTTTGAAAACGAAAACTCGCGACTGAGTAACTGATGGTGTAAGTTTGACGCGCACACTTTTGTCGTTTATTATTGCCAGAATTTTCCCCAGTTATAATAATGATATTTGCCCTTTGATTTCTGTGGGTTTTATTAAGTGGTGCGTAGCTCGCCCCAATGTTTTTGACATTGAAACCGGAAGCCGTTGTTACGAAATTTTTGCATTTGTTTCCCGCCAAAATTTAACCTGCCTCAACTTCCATGCTTGTAGACACGAAATGTTATCACATCATGATTACGGTCTGTATTTGTAGTCACAGATAAATGATACTAAATGGGGTCCTGCTTGATTTATAAAAGTCTAGCAGTAGACATGGAATGCCCATGAAAGTAAAGGGGAAGTATAATTGGAGAACTCAGTTGTAGGGGTCCTACTTGAAATTCAATAGGGGAGCTTTTACAATTTTATCCAGCATCTTGTAAATTTAGGATTTAACTTTGAAACGTTTATCATCTAGTGCAAGAGCTATAGAATGAACACAGTTCAATTATGATAATGAGTTCTGGCTGATTTTTTGAATGTTCGGTTGAGTTGAAAGTCAATGAGCGGTAGAGAACTTCTGCCACCTAGAAACACGTTTGCCGGTCAGTGACTGGCCTTGTGTTAATTCCCAATTTATTGATTGCTTTAAGTTCCATGATCGTAACTTTTAGAGTGCATAGATAAATTTTTCGCTGACAATGATTTTTGGGAGATAAGAATGTGGAAATAAGAATGTGGTCCCCTTTTCTTAGACAGCAATAGACATTTTTGGGTTGGAGTGAATTCTTAATTTTACTTTTAGATTGTGGACCTTTTTCAACTATGTACTTATTTTGAAGTGAATTGTGGTCTTGCCCCATACTCGCTAAAGCACTTACCAGTCGCATTGACAGCTTAAATACGGTGTCAAACAGTAGCCATTGCAAACCTAGTCGGACTTTCGATATTAAGGCAGAGAGGTCTGTCGGCTTTGACCAAAACAATATACCAATGTTGTGCGGCATTACATCAAAGTATTTTATTTCTTTTGAGTCGAAACGATGTAATGTATGGGCTGAAAAATCAACGGGGAAGTACTTAAAACTAACAAGAAATTGTGGACTCAGTTATCCGGATTTCATGTCAACGAGTTTACGGCCACTTTGAACTTGTGGTCTAGGTTTTTAAACTTTGTTGATGCGGAAATGCCCAAGTATTAGTGTTTAAACCGACGGTGAGATGTTAGTCAGTCTATCGGATTCCCATTGCCAGTACTGTTGACCATGGATTCGACTGTGATCTGGCGTGGCTGTTTAAGTACAATTCAACCAAATCCAACCTTTTTTTGAAGGATCTAGTCCTCGCGACATTGGATCTCTGTCGTGAAATATTAGGATGTTAAGACAACTGTACAGTTACAATCATTCACAGTTCATCTGAGTAAACGTTTGATGGGGGGATGCCATCACGTTTTTACCAGGGTAAGGTCTAGGTCAAAGGTGGAGATTTGCTGTGGGATGAAAGGCTCATCGTCAAAGCTTGCACAATTTTCAAAAGGAGGACAAGATATTATGGCATTCTGTAATAAGTCCTTATGCTACGGCCACATAATATGCTAAATCTCACGTCCATAACGTCAGCCAGGACGACTTATTTACGCTTGATGCGTAACATGCGTAGCATGCACGGATTCGAACGTGCCACACATTCATAAAACATTTTTCGTTGTGAGTACGCTCAGCTTGCGATGCGTGGTGTTAAGAGTCCTTTTTCGTAAATTAACATACTGTATAATGAAGTGTACGTTTATAGCAAAGCGTTTGTGAGCAACAGTGTTCTAATACGCCAGAGTTAACGAGGCCTGCACAAGCGAACACATTTTTACGAGCATTACAAGTGAAGTCATGAGTCGTGTTGGAATTATTTGCATGAGACATTGTGACGTCCAATAGTAAAGAGTTAAGGCCTTTGGACTGACAGAGACGGACGGACACACACACACTCACTCTTACTCTCTCACACACAGACAGACAGACAAGCACACTGAGAAACCTTTAATCATGTAGATATTTGCGTATAGATTTACGTACACTTTTAAGGGCTGGGTACAGTTTTGGAAGGTTCTCTCGCAGGTCTTGGAGACACGACGGCGGACTTTCATTCGGCACCATTCCTCTTACTATGACAGCGAAGAATTTCTTTCTGCATTCTACTCCTTGCAATTAATATTACGTTAACTCATAATCTGTAGTATCATTTTAACGTACACTGAGCTAAACCAACCTTCAAATTCTCACTGCTGAACATGTTAAATCTAGAGCAATTATAGTTATCTATTCATTACATTAAACTCTTGTTTATAAATTTTAAAAGGTGGCGCTGAACAAAGACGGAGGGTGAATCATGGCTATCAGCTAAAAGTGAACGCCACTGGTCATGTAGATGCTGTGAGAGAACGCCACAGGGGCAGGCGATCCACATCCTGGGCGAGATACGTCGAGACAATGGTTGTAGCAGATGAATCAATGTTTGACCATTATGGAGCAAAGGAATTAACCCTGAGACGCTACATTCTATCAGTTATGGCAATCGTACGTAGTGTTTCGTTTTTTAAAATGTTGATATTTGGCTTGGTCAGTGTTACTGCTGTAAATCTGGTGATTGTTCTTGGTAGTGATTTATTTATTTTGCGCGAATCATTGTTTAAATAACATCCTACCTTTCAATACGAGGCTAACAGACAGAAGGATTGATACAATCCTGAATATCCAAGTTACCATTTGATATAGTTTTGGAAGTTTCCATAAAGTCATCGTCATGACATTTTGTAGAGGGACAATTGTACCTTTTTACGATCTTTTGATGTCATTATCTGCTGAAGAGCCACACTTATAATGGATATGCTTATTTATACCATGTGATATTGCCAAACCTGCACAACTTACTCACTATAGATTATAACTTGGCTGAGTGTGTGCAGCGTTAAGAAGCATTGTTTTTGGTGATGGCAGTTTTGGCAGCTTAAAATTAGACGTCAATTTTGGTGCTCGCGATCAAAATTATAGCATGTATATGCCTTTCCAGAACATCGCCAATATGTTATTATTCTGGTTGACATCAAATTTATTTATTGTAGTTTATTTTTTATGTTTTACAGTGATTTATACCGTGTTACAATAAATCATAACTTCTACATTTTATTTGATTCGCTCCAGTTAGTCATCATTTGAAAATTTTCTGTGTTTGTTATCTTTATGCAATACAGTGGGAAATTAATCTGAGTGCAGAATAAAAAGTCATCCCAACTTGACACTTGACAAATATAATGAAAGTACTTCTGCCTGCTGAAATGCTACATATATTTTTCAAGAGTGGAGTATTACCATAATAGTTGCAATAAGGGGGAGACGAAGGGAATCGTGCTTGCAGCCTACAGACTCTAAAGCCAAAATGTAACCCAAATATGCCATTCCGACACAGACGTTTGGTAATGGATATCTCAAGACCTTAGTATCATGAGCCAAGAACCCAGCACTGTGTATTATTTTAGTGCGGTCATTGATTTGGCAACAGTGACCCATACAGAACAGGAAAATGGCGTGGAGGATGTTGCTTTGCCACGATTCTAAATTAAGTATTTTGTCCTAGTCCTATGAGATACACATGATGATTGTATACAGAAAGATATATTTTTTTATTTCTTGTTAACATACATTCCCTTGTCTCTTTACCCCAAGGTGACAAGCATATTCCGTGATAGTTCTGTTGGAAACTATATAGACATATCGGTCGTAAAGTTAGTCATCATGAAGAAAAACCCGGTATGTAGACATCATTGAGAGTTTACCATATATCTCTTTACACTGTTACTTTACTGGTGTTAATGACAAAAACATGTAAAACTGTTATAGACGTCGCTGACATAATGTCAGTCTTGACTGGGTCATCATTATGTGGCTTCTTAGGTCCGAATTGGTGATTACTGGTTAAGTACTTGCTATATGACACTGGGATAGTTAATACATAAATTATTACAGTAATCCTAATTAAAACCGGAATTTGTGTTCTAGATATCTTAGCTTATATCCTAATAGTGTATGCGTGAAAGACATTTACGCTAAATCGTTGTCGAATTATCCGTTTCATTTTTTGTTAAAGAAAATGTATGTCATAACATCTTGGAATGAACAGACAACGTACGTACGAGTAAATCCTGACAAGGTTGTTGTTTTCCTGGGGTATTTGACCAGCAAAGACCAAAGTACTCTCGTTCATTTTTACGTTCCCTAATCTTAGATTTGGTTGTAAAATAATCGATTTTGCACACCAAATTCTGTGTAGGGATTTACAAGAATTCTTTATACCCTGAGAAGAATTACAATTGGATTTAATGAACTTGAAATTTTTGCTTAGTCGTGGATTTCGTGTGTGGTCTTTGGTGAAAAGTGGCACAGTTCTGACTTTAGATACGGGTGAACTTTGGTCAGTGTAACATTTCACTTCAGATCTAGGTGCTAGTAGAGACGGGGTGCCGTGTGCTGTCCGAATACCTGCTATTTTGAGGTCATTAATGTCAGAAAAGACAGAGGCCATCCTAAGCGTTAGAATTGCGTTAAGAAGTAACCAGGCCCATCCCGCAATAACTCTCCAGCCCTGTAAAAGGAGACCCCGTTGAAGTAGTACTCTTATCATGGAACTGGGCTGCGGGAAGCCAGGAAAAGGCATACCTCTCACACGAAATAGAACGGCTGAGCTTTGATGACTGGTAATGCTTGTGTAGTGTGAGTTGAGTGTGTATTGCATTGTTCATAATACCTCATGGTACTGGAAAGACAAAATGCATGGTGAAGGAGTGAGGGTAGAACGGTTACGGCTAAATCGGGCGAATTTACATCGATGCGGACATTTTGAGCTGTTTTCATGTAATCCAGGTCTTCAGTGTACATTTAATTGTAATCATGTACCCTCCTGGCTCACAGCCTCGTAATGAGGAAAAAGCATGTCAAATTGAGTAGTATGAGGCCGTGACGACCTCTTGAAGTAGACGGCATGGCTATAGTGGAGAGTAGGTGAAGTATTTTATTAAGGTAATTTATCGATGACAATTGCTGAAGCGATTCAAGTATTATGTGAAATGCATACAGATTTCCAAAAGTTTAAAATTTGCCAGCTTTGGAAGTTTTCGCCCTCGATGTCGTCATAGCCAAGTAAGCAGTGCGGCTTCTTTGTTTTCATCCAATTGTAGGTGTTGTTTAACAGTGAAAACATTAAGATTAGAGTAGCTAATTTACGTAATCTACTGAAGAGCAAATGCAGTTGGTCAAGAAAATTAAATTAATATTCTTTCTTCTTGGAAAACCTTTTGGGTAACATTGTGTTTTCATTATCCTCAGGTGCTCTGACCACTAGTTAAATTGTCATCTTGATTTCGTTGAGAACGATGGTAGTCGGTACCAGCCTTATAGCCAGAGTAGGTCTATGCCTCCCCCTCCAGACAAATCCACTGTGCCGAAAAAATTGTAGAGAACAGTTTTAGAATGTTTATATGGCATTTAAGTGGTCTTCAGTTATGTCTACAGTTATGTAGATTTCATCGCGATGTACATAAAGATTAATACTAGACTAGACACGCACTTTTTTCACCTTACCTATACTAAAACTTTTAAGTGCTAAATAAATAAATAAATAAATAAATGAATGAATGAATGAATGAATGAATGAAT
>JANTCA010009102.1:2400-15231 GCA_024741275.1 Chironex yamaguchii
TTTCCATCTCAGTTGTTTGGGTGTTTCCATCTCAGTTGTTTGGGTGTTTCCATCTCAGTTGTTTGGGTGTTTCCATCCGCATCAGTCCACTGGACACTGCCGACCATTTTTCTCTCTTTCTCGTCCAACTGATCAAAGTATA
Organism: Chironex yamaguchii; assembly: GCA_024741275.1. Taxonomy (NCBI): domain Eukaryota; kingdom Metazoa; phylum Cnidaria; class Cubozoa; order Chirodropida; family Chirodropidae; genus Chironex; species Chironex yamaguchii. The sequence goes on from JANTCA010009102.1 coordinate 2,543, forward strand.
CTTTTTTCATATCATTTGCCGTGATAATTGTGATTTCGGTTGGGATCTTGTTGCGCATTACTATATGAGCCCAGTCGTTATCCTCAAGGGTCACTTCCTTGCCTAGACTACATTCAGTAAAGGCTCCTTCGTCATTACCAACAGTGCACTTATTGGCAGGGCCATTTTCTTCCTCGTCTGTTTGAATCTTACTGCCATGGGGGTCCTCTGCTGTGTTATGAACTCCATTCTGCTGTTCAACATCATCATAGTGTGACTTCTTGAGGTCATGATATTCCTGGACTTGAAGGATTCCCTCGTTTTTGGTAGGCCCAGGCATCTCTTTGGATATTACTGGTTTCTCGTTGGAAGTTGGAATCATGGACTTTATTCATGGTACTGGGGTCAAGGGAGCTTTGATCAATCGATACACGGTTCCAGAATCCGAACTCTTGCTTGCAGTGCCTTCGTGGTCTTCACCTTGAATCTCGTCTGCATCATCCTTCCTTGCATCTTCCTTCACGTTGCTGTCACACGCATTCGTGTTGGTATAGGTATTTGCTTTACTTCCTTTGGTATCCGAATGATCTTTATCGACGGCAGTTGACATAGAATTGGAATACAGAATACACCGGACGAACCTGCGATAGAATCATAAAAATTTCGCAATAAAAGAAGTGAAAAAGTAACAGAGAAAGCAACGAAAAGAGACACTTGTATTTCTTTTTATGAGGGTATGAAATAAATTGAGGGACCTGCAATGGGCGTTTGAAGGAGCTTTGCAAGAGACGAACTTATTGCAAGAGACGTCCAAGATGTGAATAGGAAAAGTAGATTAAAGAGCATCAAAAGAGATATTTATTTGTGACCTTTAATTGCATTAGAGATCATGCATCTTAGACAATATCATCAATCTGCTTAAGATATGATTGACAGTGTATGTACATAGTGATCGGAATCAGTTGCATCAAACATAAACAAAAGCCGTTCTTGTGCACTGTCTGGGAATCAAACGCGAAACAAAGACATGGCATAACCTTCCACTGTTAACCAATTTATTTTGTACACCCTAGATTCTCACTGATTGTTGAATACAACATTCAACATAGTCCAGCCTTATGATTACAATTTCATAAAGACGATAAGGATTGATTATAACTATATATTTGAGGAAACTGTCAGAAATTCATAATAGCTACTTAGTGCAATGTTTTTGCAAGGGAAATGTGGTTAATGTTTTGGTCTCATCTATTGATTATGACCAATTAGTCAACCCGTGGATGAGAACTACTTATGTCAACAAAGTAAACATTGTCAAATTTTATTGCCAAACACGCGATTCTGTTACTTGATGAGGAGGGAAGCCAGGTACATCCATATATATGGTAACGCGAGACACAAGAATCGGATTGCAGTGACAAATAATGATATGAGAGAAAGATCTTTAGCCTGGTCATCACTTTCTTCACATTCACCTGACATGAAGATAAAGACATATGCAGTATATTACTGATGATAAAATGTTGAACCAGTAGTAATACAATTTTGAACTGTTCGTCTGTATCCTCGATTTCTAATTTCTTATACTTGGAATTTTATAATATGTATGGGACTCCATTCAAACTCCAATTTTAAATCGTTTTTAAGTGGCAGACGTGCGGCTTTTTGACACTGGGCAAGTCTGCCTGCATTTGTTGGCCTCTACCTGCGTCGTATTGAGCCGCCAGGACAGCAACATAATCAAAGATTGGTTTGACTACCTTAGACTGCTATTCTTTATCCGTCCTGACTGATTTATTAGGATGCTTCGCTCATCTTTCAATGGAGAAAAAATGATCAATGCATGGTTTCTAACTCATGCATGTAACTTTTTCAATGCCTTTTAAGAACTGCTTTCTAGTGGCGTGAGAAAAATTGAAAACTAAAATACCATAAATGACCAAACTTTATACTTGCAGAAGTCAAATCACCTATCAGCTAAGAATGGCTAACAACAAAATGTTTTCTGGCTGGTTTTATTCCCTTTCAAAGCCCCCCTCCCCCACATACTCACACGAAAGATCGGTAAACTGTATTTTTGTTTTTGGTTTCATGTCTTTGTTCGTGGGTTAGCTTACTGTTTTTAGCTAATTTAAACTCAATTTCGTCGTAAATGTCCCAATGATACTCTACATATACATTACCTATCCATTTCTACATAGGATTTCGTAACTATATGGAACCCTACCCAGAGTAATCAGACTGCAAAATGATTAATTTGCTGCTAGGCGCATGTTGCTTTAACTACACGTAAACAATGGAAACTTGCATCATAAGGCAGACTTGAAGACTGAAGTGGAAATTTTGCATGCTTGTGACATCTCTGCTAATAAGTATCAAGAGAATATTTGCCAGGATGGACTGAAAGAGGGACGATGCAGATCATTGTTTATACACGTGACAATTGTTGGAGCCAAATCATTGAATCCGTTGGATTTGTTGAACATATCAACAAATTGAAACTTGATGAGATCTTTTACAATGTCTGCACTGCCCTAAGAATGTTCTGCACATTGCCCATGACCATTACTTCTGGCGAGCACGCTTTAAGCAAACTTAAGTTGATAACCATGATACAACAGCGACTTACAGACTTAGCTGTTCTAAATATTGAGAGTGAAACTGCAAGAAAGATAAACGTTCAAACTGTAATAAAAGATTTTATTTTGAATAAAAGCACGAAAAGCATTTTGTGAAAGTTATCGTTGATAATTTACTGATTTGTTTTGTTGAAAACCATTTTTGTACTATATTTTGTTAGAAGCTTGATTGAACCAGTGAGATTTAAGAGTTGTGTTTTCAACCGAGTATAGGGCGCGTTTACATAAAAGGGCATGGCTCATGTATGAAAGGGCGCAGCCAAAAAAAATTTCATCCTTTAGAGACCAACCCTGGTGTCAAGGCCGCCCCCCCGAATACCCTGATTGTAACATGAAGAGGAAGGACGGAATTTTTGATTTGCTAAAACGCTATACGACAGGGCTCATGCAGTAAATACAAAAAGCTGAAATCATGCTGACACATGTGTGTACCTTCTGACACGATACAGCAAAAAGCTCGAATGAAATTGACAGAGACCAAATTAACGCGAATTTGCTGAAAAACAACGAATACTAAATAACGCGGATGAAATTTTGTCATACCATTTGAACTCACTGTTAGTGCCAGGAGAAGTAGTCAGTAGTGTGGGAAGACATAGAATGTCTGCTTAAAACAGAACTGGAATAAGTAACCTTGCTTGATTAAGTAGACCAATCGAGAGTGATGAAGATGATGTGGACAAAAAAGCATTAATTACATCGTATATATGATTTGGTTGTCAAGACATCTCATATTTTCAAAGATGAGATACATCATATACAAGTATGATGTTGATTATTCTCATATCTCCTTATGCTTCTTTGCCACGTCTACAGTTAAGCCAAGTCTAGGATATTGTCTTTTAATGAAGTGTTCAAATGAACGTTTTATAATGAACACCCTACAAAAATTAACCCGACATAATTTAATGTTGATGAAGACAAAATTGCGCTTATTAATGTATCGCTTTAATTTCGTGTATGTTTATATTTAAGCAATGATCATGATAGATGAAACGTCAACGAAGAAGGTGACACGGTACCATGAAGGTTACAACAGCTGTTTGCAAATGAAACCGGCAAACCAATTATTTTGTTTTTATTTCGTTTTAGATATCATCTTTGACAAATACGGACAAAATATCACAAAGCAGGTACTGGAAGCTGGAGGGGAATTCAAGTTTACCGGGAATGAAGAAAATGAACTCTTTCAATCACAGAACTCTAAAGGCGCCCAGAAAAAGCCTTGTCCCACATGTGGTAAAGAGTATTCCTCAACAAGTCATTTACGACGACATATGAAAGTTCACGCTCGTCCTTTTCAATGCGATCTTTGTCAGGATGAATTTTTAACGCTAGACAAACTGCAAAAGCATATCAGTACTATCCATGATGAGAAGCGACCATTTAAATGTGATCAGTGCAGTAAACGCTTTGAGACCCAAACGTACTTAAAAATACATCGTCGGATCCATACTCAAGAAAAACCATACCAGTGTGGTGTATGTGGTAATGTCTTCCGTCAGTTAAGTAATTTACGAATTCACAGACAGCTGCACATGAGAACCAACCCTTACCAATGTGAGCAATGCGGAGAGACTTTCTTTAGAGACTGTAACTTAAAACAACACCTTCTTCATGTGCACGGAGAAAAGCCCTACGTTTGTTCGGTTTGTGGTAGCAAATTTACACAGAATTCACATCTAAAACGGCATTTAAAGAACATCCATGGACGTCCGTACTAATTCCTACACAGTTATCAAAGGCTTTTTAACATCATACACGATGTGTGTACGGGTCAGCTACTTCTTGAACTCGACCCCGTATATGGAATATGTGTGTTTATCACGTGCATACTCAACTTTGTAGTTACCATATTGTTTTTAAGCGTTAAGTGTGTGGCGTTTCATTAAGCGTATCAGAACTTTATGTCGCTTAGAGCTTTGCAGCAGGATGGGTTTGCCGTTAGCACAATTATCAACGAAAGATTTGTATCGCCTGTCCCCCGTCTGGTCGGTTACGTCGACATATGATGTAAAAGTGATCTCAATGTAAGACGGAGATGCCTTCATCTGTAATGAACTTCAGAGATAGTTGTTTTTGAAATATCAAAACAAAGTAGCAACGTTTTACAAGCTGTTTTCATGAAATTTGTCATGGGGGTACTCTGTATAGGGCTTGTCGTCTCTGCCACGCGTTTGCACAGAAACGTTGAAATGGATATCCTATAATAACTATCAGAGATTTTTGTATGGGTTAGTATCTTTATTTAAAACATTCCTGTGCCAACGGTAGATCAAAACAATACAATTTTAAAGGTCTTCAGTTGTAAACTTCGTAGATGCAGGGTTTGAAGAAAGAGAACACGAATTGTACACATCTTTGTTTGATGAAAAAAGTTTAACTTTTGATGTCGCGTGTTTTTGTTGTGAAAAATAACGTTGTTGTTGTCTTTGTCCTTTTTAATAAATGGCGTACCGAGAGACTCATGTGAAAGATGGGTTAAAGTGGAGCCATTTGTCTCTGGTTCATTGTTGATATCATTTACTTTACAGGTACCACTTCTATTTTTGTTAATAAGGAGAGCCAATTTTCAGACTGGACTAGTTTTAGAATAAGAAGAAAATGGTATTATTTCTAAATGCGACATCGTTAGTTTAAAAACCGATAACGACCTCGAATGAACCATTTTGTTTCTATAACATCTTAAGGTTTTCAAGAAGCCAGTCTGCTTTAACAATCAAGGAATAGACAGATTAATTGTAGACTATTTTTCTAGAGTTTCGTCAAAAAAGAAATAACATCTTCAGAGAAATTACAAAACAAAACATTATAATAGACGTAAATAATAGTACGGTAGTACAGCACATGATAAAAAGATGTAAAAACGTTAACTACCGGTTAAAAGGATGGTAAATGTCGTTTGTTCCAAATACAGACATAATGACAACAAAGGAAACTAGAAAACAAATAGAGTTGTAGTTTTTGGTTGTTGCTAAGTATGTTTTCTAAACATTATCAGCCTGGTTCTTATAAGTCTTATAAATGTCGCTTTTAAAATTTGTGACACTAAGCTTAAAACTTACTACTGTAAAGCTTTCTTGCTTTTATATAGACAGGCTCTAATACACTTGAAATGATTGAACTGAAGTGAAAAGTTGTATGAAGCTACAGAAGAGCATTCTTCGCCTTCCACACTCAAGTGTTAGTTGGTCAAAAACAGGCGTAAACGGTGTAGTGGGTTACTCAAAATAGGTACAAATCCGAGACCTCAGTTATTCATGACGCTTCCTGGTTTGATAACTAAATATGAACAAGTTACACAAAGCCAGATGTAAACGGAACAGTGCACAGTTGATGTAGGTTGCTTACAATTGCAACACATTTCAGGGGATCAAAACGAAAATCCCGAGATTCGTTAAATTTAAGTGGGAGCAGTTACTGCTTACTTCCTCCTATTAAGCAAACGATATGAAAACGTATGTAGTTCAACATTACATGGCCATGAAATGAAAATTCGCGGAATCAAAGTTTTGAAATTACCTTGTCATAACGGGAATTTCATCATATATCTAGATTCAATATACCACGTCACTCTGTTCGTAACATTCATTATTCAAATAGTGCATTTAAGAAATATGTGAAGGGGAAACGATGACGTCACGTATAACTTGTAAACAGTTGTCCAAGTGGAGGGCGTGATAATGCCAAGATTGCATATAGTCAAACCTACAGGGTGTTAAATGTGAACAAGGAAGGCCAGGGCAAAACGTCCTTTCTCCAATGTGTTTAGCTCGCAACTGAACTCTATTATATTAAAAATAACTTTAGCATAGTTAATGATAACTTAAAAAGGGATGCGTTCTGAGCACTATAGCCACACATATATTTCCCAATGCGATTACTACAGTTAATTACTTAAAAACAATTAATCTTACAAGTGAGTTATTGTCGCAATACCGTAGGTACTGACATGTCTCAGCAACCAATAGTTTGTAAGGGATGAAACGCCGGAGGATAATGGTTTAGGATAGTCGTAAACTATCCTCGTATTTGCCGAGAACTATTAGCAGTGTGGAATAAAATAATTCCATCTAAAGAAATTAAATTTTCACACATTAGACTATTCAGACTTAACTTGTAGTTTCCGTAAAACGCATAAAAATAAGGTTGACTCCCTGAGTGAGGCATCACCCACTTTGGCATTCTCTCTGCTGATTTTAAAACTTAGCACCCCTAAGCACATCAGAACAGATTTTAATGACAATTGAATCTACATTGATGCGTTGTCAAGTCATTTGACATAAGACACTTTCAAATATACCGGACGCTTCTAAATCACTCACTAGAAAATTCTTGTGCTAAACGTGTTTTTCCAGAAATCTTGTATGCAAACAGTGAAGGCACAAGCGGCCAATTTGACAAAGCATTTCAGCCCTGAAGATTATCTATTGAGTCTTAATTTTCTACAGGTGGGATGAAATTGAAAACAACTGAAAAGGGAGAAAAATACAACAATTTTTCACCTTTGCGTTCAATTCATTCTGTTTGGATATAAAAGTTTACAATGCGTCTATTCAGAGACAATCAGATCCCACAAACGGAATATGATCAGTCGATTTAGCGTCCATTTCAGGTCATGTTCAATTTGTGCCGCGTTCCACGCCACTACGCTTCTGTGTTTGCGCTTTCTTTAAAACCGTTAGGGCCAATACAGCATCTAGTACTAAGCTGCTTGCTGAAGATGACAAGGCTCACTTGAAAGAAGGAGCAATCAGTGGTTATCTCAACTGGGAACAAAGAAAAGAAAAGAAAGGATATATTAGTAGGTAAAGAATATTTTTATCGCGCTATAAGGAAGGATACAAAGAGAAGGATATATTTACAGATAGAGAACATTTGCCGGAATCTTAATTTTATCGCTTAATTTTATCACTCCTGGCAGTCGCTGCCAGTTGTCGATTGGAGTATTTTTCATGAGTTTACATTTTCTATTGCCATATCACTTGAGGAGTTGGAGATTAATTCTGTTATGCTGTTGTGCGAAACTACTACGTCAAGGTGATTAATATACGTTCGTTTTTCTGTTTCAAATAATCATGCCAGCATTGAAAACAAAAGTGTACAAGCGCAGTACTCAGGGATCTAAGTCACAAGAAAACAAACCATCTCCACGGCAAGAAAGCCAACTTGGAGCACTGGAAAAGAGACTTAGCACAATTGGCGCTTGGAAGTATGGGAAATGCATTTCAAGAGTTAATGTAAAATAATACAACTCATCCTATTTTGTTTCTTCGTAGAAGCTTCTAGGTCCTAGATGATAAAAGTGTAGATACTATTCTGCAGAAAAATTCAATTCGTAATGAGTCGTATTTTATGCTACTTATACTGGATTTAAACTCAACCTCTCGAAAAGGGCAGCTCAGCTGTTCACAATGACATAATTTCCATCAAAAAATAATTACGATATAGAAAAAGGTAAAGTTTTACGTTTCGTAGTAAGGGGAACTTCAGTGCTGTCATTTGCTGCTATTCCATTGTTGCTCAATGCCAACTTCAGTAGGACATGGCCAACTTTTGTAAAGATTTATACAGATTTATTGATGCTAAATGTTATGAAACAACGTTTGTACACAGGCAGCGTGATTCTGACTCTCTTTTGTGTAATGAACAGATGTTTTCCTCAAGCACAACAATTTCTACCATCTGTTTTGTAAGGAAGAGGCAAGTGGGCTAAAAGTACTACTGGAAAATAGCATGGAATCGAAACATTTGAAAAACAGTTTTTGAGCACAAGAAACCAACCATGATCGAAATTGATCCTTATAGGAGATAGTAAAAGTTAACCGATGTTCATGTACTTTTCCAAAGCAAAACATTGTCCCAGAAAAACATTCATACGGCAAGTGCAAACTACATTATCAGTGGCCTACAATGATGTCATTTTAGAACCACAGATCAAGGAATATATTTGATATTTACATCTACATCATCAGGTGTTTATTTGTCAACCACTTTCGTTCTCCATCGATGATTACATTAGTTGATCCTCATCAGTTTTGTTGTTTGTAAGTTGTACAGCTTTAGTAGAGATTTTGGATTGCCACAAAAAACCCTATTGATTAGCCAATGCACAACGTATTTACATTTACTGATGCTTAACAATTCCTGGTAGAAAATTTCGTCTTCTTATGGCCACCTATTCAGTGCTAACAGGTATGGAGCTTTTAACAGGTACTCACACTACGTTTTACAATGATTCTATTGGATTACTGTTAATAATTTGAAGCCAATATTCAAGCAAACGTTGCTGTATAGATGGCTAATGGTCGGTGCAAACGAAACTTGACCATTAAATGTCAACGTATTTCCTCATATCGGTTCAATAAATCAAATCAATCAGATGTATATAAAAATCATGACTGAAGTAGCCAAACATCTTCAGATTTTGACTTCATCCCGTCTTGTGCACATGTAACGTGAAACTCTCGAGTGAAAAACACCCCCGTGCCGTCAACCGGGCAGGAAAAGTTCAATGAAACGAGGAAGGTTTCAAATAAAACAGAGATCAAACATCCAGGTACACTATCTCATCAGCACGATAGCACTGCTAAAAATATTCAGACATCAAACACTCCAGAAATACAAGCGGTTGTTGTCCCTTTATTAGTACAAACATTAAGAAGACAAGAATGTCATGACGCAATTAACTCTTGATTGTTAACACATAATGTGATCGTTTTTAACAATTTCTTTGTTTATTGCCTACCCTCCTGCATATTATATACCGCCAACGTTTCCTTCTTCATTAAGGAATCAAAATGCACCCCAAGAATGTCCACCCGTGAACATTACCAGAAAAAGAGATTTTCTGCGTTTGCGATTTTGGGTTTTGAATAACAAATATCTAATCAGTGGTCTATACAGAGGGAGGTGGGGTTTTTGGGCCATGCCCCTTTATGACACTATAAAAACTGGGTGGATGGTTTGTAAAAAAGTGTAAATCTTAGACAGCAGGATGTGATAATCGATAGTACTTCGTATGTATTTATAGCATCTGTCTATTGAAGGTGAATAAATCTGAGTCACATATCAGTTTACCTCTAGGCTTTTTTTGTAGCAAACTTGTTTGAAACAGGTATTGTCAAAAATAGGCTAAACATGTGTTATTAGCTGTACCAAGTAATGTTTTCGTCGGGGTCAATTTGTCCGTTTGTTTGTCTGTTCTTTAGCTAGGTAACTCAAAAACGTTTTTTTAGGAGGGGGGGGCATTGAAAAATTACGTAACGCTTGAGGGGTGGGTGTATGGTCAATTTTGTTACGAACTGTTACGAAAATTTAGAGGGGGAAGTCATAGCTCTTTTGTTATGTAACAGAGATTTTTTACAAATGTATCTTTTGGGTGGCGTGATCCCAACATTTTTTCAGCAAAATTATCCTCCGAGAATCCCATATGATGCATTTAATCCAGCTGTTATAAAGGAAGAAATTTGCGGGATATATTTTGGTTCGATCAAAATGATGTCGATGCACCGCCGGTCTTGTAAGCGTCTTGACGACAATGCTGAAAGCAACAACATATCGGATGTGGAGGAGAACGTTGCTGAAAGAGTAAGACTACTTTGTAAGTGGTAATAAGTAGTAGTAAGACAACGACAGTCCCTTTGTGTTTTGCAGATGCGAGAAATGGAATGGATGTCTTTTGATGACATCGAATACGACAACATAGAAGATGTACCTGTTGTGGAAGATCTCAAGGTCGGAACACATTTATGTAGCCCCACAACGGTGAATGTTGATGATGCATGTGATAGTGAAGACAATAGTGAATGACATTTGAATTTTGTACTGCTGAAATTTTTAGTTCTCGAAGTTTATGATCTACATCTTGAATACATATTTGTTTCTTGTCCCTGGTCTTACTCAAAAGTACCAAAAATGTCATCTTGTGAGCCACATAAATGGTCCTCTGATATCATTCTCTCACATTAGAACACTAGTTTGAGTGACTATTTGTTACATGAACGTAATGGGTACTATGAATAGAAACATTGATAGGGGGTCTTAAGACTGGAAATATTAAGTAACAAGGGGGGCGGGTGATACTATATTTGTAACGATGCGCTACAAGGGGTGGGGTTGGTCAAAATGAGCAAATTTGGGTGTTACGTAATTTTTGAATAGCCCCTGGGTAGATTTTGACGAAATTTTTAAGAAGTGTCCGACCTGAGATAAGGAACAAAAAATTAACTTTTGGGGGTGATCTGGATCAAATCCTGGATTCTGGATCACATTTTTGATAATGAAAACTTCATAGTGCTATTGAGGGATAGCCCAGTTACTATATTTGAAAATGATATCTTCATGAAAACGACTAGCAAGGACATCATCGTGGGGAAAACTTGGTGCGCCCCTTCGAAAATTTCTGGGTACACCACTGCATCCAAGAAATTTTCCTTGTTCAAAACCAAATCATCTTGTACACTTACCGATCTTACTATTCTTTATCTCCACCCAAGAAAGCAATTGTTGCTTAAGCCGTCATTTTTTCTTCATTGTTTGTCGATTAAATGATCAAGTTGTTAACGTCCTGTATGGTCGTTTGTGCTATGCCAAACAGCCTCCATAATACTAGTCCATACAGTTTGCTTATAAAAGTTCGTTTGTTGTCTGTTGTGAAACGCTTATTATTGAAGTTGCTTACTTGTTACTTGGTTGCTGATGTTGTTGTTCATCCACTGTATATATGCTTCATTTTTAGTTCGTCTTCTGCACATTTAGTCGAGTGAGTTTTCTTAGGATTGCTTTTCATTTCATGTCTTTTAATGCTAGGCCTTTGTTTTATTAAGTAAAACAATCTTTCGAGGATGTTACGTAATTCCACATTCATTATAGACAAGTTTTGCTGTCGTAAATTATTGTTTTAGTGTAAGGTAGTATGCATTTCTCTGTCCATTTTAACTAAACGCGCTTCATGTTTTGAAGCATCCTTGTAATCATGGTATTTACTCGTATTTGTTAATTTCTTCATCTACTTGATCTTGCAACGTAAACTTGATTACGATGCTTCGTTATCCACAATGTTTGTTTTAATGATCAATCTTTAGATAATTTATCCATTTATTACTAGTTACTTTTCGGTTGCTTAGTCTTGATAATGTTTGGCTCTGTCCTTATTTCCAACTTATTAACGTCGTCATAAAGTGATCTATTATCAGTCCATCGAATTTCGAAATGATTTTTCCAACTCTGTTGTTATATGCTATGAACTAGCCTCTTGTGAAGTTTCTCATTTGTGTCCTGTTTATTAACATATTTAGTTTGCTGTTTGTTAACATCTTTGGACTGCTTTTTATTAACATATTTAGTTTACTGTTTGTTAACATCTTTAGCCTGCTGTTTGTTAAAATTTTTTGTTTGTTGTTTATTAACATTTTGTGTTTGCTGTTTGTTCACATATTTTTGCCTACTGTTTGTTGAAATGTTTTTGACTGCTGTTTGTTAACTGTTTTGTTTGCTGTTTATTAACACTATAAGCTTGCTGTTTGTTAACACTTTTTGTCTGCTGTTTGTTAACATATTTTTGCCTACTGATTGTTGATATGTTTTTGTCTGCTGTTTGTTAACTGTTTTGTTTGCTGTTTATTAACATTATAAGCTTGCTGTTTATTAACACTTTTTCTCTGCTGTTTGTTAACATATTTTTGCCTACTGTTTGTTGATATGTTTTTGTCTGCCGTTTGTTAACATTTTTGTTTGCTGTTTATTAACATTATAAGCTTGCTGTTTGTTAACACTTTTTCTCTGCTGTTTGTTAACATATTTTTGCCTACTGTTTGTTGAAATGTTTTTGACTGCTGTTTGTTAACTGTTTTGTTTGCTGTTTATTAACACTATAAGCTTGCTGTTTGTTAACACTTTTTGTCTGCTGTTTGTTAACATATTTTTGCCTACTGTTTGTTGATATGTTTTTGTCTGCTGTTTGTTAACTGTTTTGTTTGCAGTTTATTAACATTATAAGCTTGCTGTTTGTTAACACTTTTTGTCTGCTGTTTGTTAACATATTTTTGCCTACTGTTTGTTGATATGTTT
>JANTCA010009102.1:15331-28183 GCA_024741275.1 Chironex yamaguchii
TTGTCTGCTGTTTGTTAACTGTTTTGTTTGCAGTTTATTAACATTATAAGCTTGCTGTTTGTTAACATTTTTGTTTGCTGTTTATTAATATTTTTCGTTTGCTGTTTGTTGACTGTTTTGTTTGCAGTTTATTAACATTCTTTGTTTGTTGTTTGTTAACACTTTTTGTTTGCTTTATGTTTTAACACATTTCTTATACGTTTACGGTGGATGAGTTATTGCCTTAATGTCGCAAAATATCGTTTTCACCTTTTTACCTTTCTTTATTGTCAAGTCAGATATTGTCATTGTAATTAAGGGATCATTTTAGAATACGTGCATCGTGTATGTTTGTTCTAAATCTTTTGTTGGTTTTAGGTACTTTTTAAGTTGTTGATTTATTCTTTTGCTTGTTTTCGTTATCTGCATTTTGTCCAATGTAAATTGTTTTAGTTTATTCGTGATGGGTTTCAAATGTTAATGATAGCGACATCCATAAACGATGTTAAATAAAATCCCCAATTAATCACGTACCCTTTAGAAGTCAGCGACCATTCCTATCCATTGGTCTCACGTTTAACCACTTTCACTCTACATGACATACTCATTTCTATATGTTCATGCTTATCGTGAGCAAAAATCGGTACGTGTTAGACTCGGCAAAATTTCATGACAAAAACGCAATTATTTTATCATAGGTTTTATTTGAATTACCTACACACCATCAGACGATGTTCATTGCCGAATTAGTGTTCACCAATCACCACCAGAGTTTGGCATGGACTGATGGTTAGCACTGGTTAGTATAAAAAGTAATTCCATCGAGTTTCATGTCTCTCTACAAATATTCCATACAAGCATTGTTTTTGTTTTGTTGACGGAAAAAATTGGAAACATGACATTGCAGAAACCTACCACCCATCCACCTAAATCGTTTAACGTTTCGTCCCATGAATCGTCTGTTTGATTAATCCCGTCCTTTCGCGCGGTCTTATTAATGGGAGCCCTTGATTGAGATAAAGTAAAGAATCTTCCAGCTTTGTCAACTATCATGAGCCCAACAACAGTTTCATCCAAGATATCACCCACCTTCCAGTATTGATCTATGTATGTAGTTTTGTCGTACCTAGTTTTGTCGATGTTGCAAATGAGCCCCATTTCATGACTATTTCTTTTAATACATTATGGCATTGTTAAAAGCGTCTAAAAGCACACATCTTGTAACACTCTGTATTTAGTATTATCAAGTTGTAAATATCAAATTGTAGAAAGTTGCTTGCACTTATTCGTCTAAATTCTGTTCATCGTTGTTTGAATTAAGTATCAATACCACTGCATCAGGTTTAGGATATAGCGATAAACCTGAGTTACTCCTTGCTTCAACGTTGCTCCAAATGATTCTAACCATCAATACTCGAGCTAATTTTCTAAGTTACTTCTCTGAAAGGTTTCAGTGATTCCTGTGACTCGTTCTTTGAAGTTCTTTAAAGCCTCCGTCACATTTTTCCTTCAACATGTTTACTAAGTTAAGCTTTCATAAATAATAGTAAGTGTTGAGATATCAGGATGTTTTGACATATAAGCTAGAACCCATGAAGACAGAGCAACACCATCGTGGCATCGTGACTCTGGTTTACTTGGCAAAATTGCTAGAGACAACAGCTACGTCTCCCTTTTTAACTCATTGTCAACTTTCCTTACCGATTCTTATATCGTGGAAATACTTGTTTTAATTTCATAATTCTATGAGATCTTAATAAGGGACAAATACGATAAACACAGTCTCAATAGCAGACATAGAGTTGTCACTCCACTCCTACTTTTTATACTCCGGTCGTAACTTGTGAAGCCAGAGACGCCGTCTTGTAAAATCTGGAGCCCGCTGTTTACATTTGTTTCCAGGCCTTCAAGGCGTAGAAACTTTTAAGTACAGTACCAAACAGTACACTAAGATTGGTAGTTAAAGCATAAGCTATAATTATCATAATAAAGTTGTAGGTCTAACATTTTATAATTATCACATATAGAATCTAGATGACAAAAGGATCTAACAGTTAAGACCTTGTCTATAAACGATAACGACAATGTTTATAAAATGACAATTGTATGGACGCAAATGTCAATTACGAGAATTTGTAATCACTAACAAAAATGGCGGTAGGGATGAGGTACATAGAATTAGCGTATGATAACAGGCAACTTGCATACTTGCACTGGAAATGATGATGATGATCGAATCAGATGGCCACCAAGGTGGTTGCTGTGGTCTTCACAGAGTCGCGCCAAAAGCCCCTATTTATGGCCAGCCTGGACGCACTTACCACACCCAACCCCGTCCAGTCCTCAGTGTGAGTGGTCCAAGTCTTAGCTGGCCTCTCTCTGCTGCGTTTTCCATCTGGTTTCCCTTGAACTGATATTTTCTCTAGGCTATCCTTCTGCCGGATGATGTGACCAAACACTTGCAGCTTTCTTTTCACCATTTGGGTCCGTAGCATCAGTGAAGTGTTGAGATGGTCCAGCACCCATGTGTTAGTTCTTATGTCTCTCCAAGATGTATTTAAAACTCTGCGGTAGCACCACATTTCAAAAGGGTCAATTTTTTTATTGAAAAATTCTGAAAAAGTCTAAGATTCACTACCGTATGAGGTAACAGAAAATGCAGTTAGCCTGATGATACTGAGTTTGAGCTGTTCTGTAATAGAATCTGTTACCAATTTCTAACTTCGTAGCAAATAAACGATGTAATAGACTTACATTTTTTTGATAGGAGAACAATCCATCCACAAATTGACGATCTGCAAAGGTTTACTAATGTGAACGTGAAACAGGTTTAGAAAAACCAATAAGAAATAGCACATTATACTTTGCTATTCCTCAATGAAGATGTTAATTATGTCATGTTGGATTAGGTTTCAAGTCGTCTTTTCCTTCTCTAAAATAATGCGAGATTTAAAAAGTTCATTTTAGGTTGCAACAGAAAGTCTGGTTCCTTAACGGATATCTCAAAAATAAAAATTTGAATCGTATGTGAGCTTTGAAGGTAATTGCTAATTATACCCGGGATAAGGTTTTTGCTTACATTTACAAATCCAAACATTGGCAGCAGCCATCGAAACGATCTTTTTATTCCGTAGTCCCAAAAAATTTCCAACATCACAGCTCTGTACACGACGGAGGCCCGAAGATGACAAAGGAAAAGTTATTTGTCAGTCTTGAAAACGAAAACGAGCAATATTATTTTGTTTATACTTTCGTGGCCCTTGTAATAATTCCCTTTCAAAAGGAACATTTTAGAACTCAATCCCTATACAACTTGGACGGGTAGCTGTATACAAAATTTCGATTGGATTTGCAGCTATCAAAGAATTCATCAGCCCAGATCTCATGGACAACACGTGAAATGTTGGTCCGAGCTAAATATCTGAATATCTCATGGCTATGCCCTGGTGAGATATAATTTAAATATCAAGGATTGATTACAAAATAGCAGCTTAATTGCATCTAAAGCAGAGATTAAAGCATGCAAAGATGACAATGGTTGAAGATAGTATGAGAACGACAACACTATTGAGTTAACAGGAGCTCTTGAAAAGCGTCGACGAATTTAAAGATCAAGGCCCTTCGTTTCGCAAGTAACCATATCAAGAAAGAGACAATTTCGCGAGGAACATATCGTGACTTCGTGTCTACTTGACTCTGTGCTAATTGGGGTATGTTTAATTATTGTTATCTTGATAGCCCTAACCTAGGCCTGTTTCAGTTGAATATTTTTCAAATGCCTGTGATTTGGGAACAAAGACGTCTACAAACTTCCCAAGAGGGAGTGGAGAAATGCCGTTCGGCACAGGACAACGTACCTGCCAAGGGAGGCCTTCATATTTGCCCTTGGCACTGTCCTTTTCCTGATAAGTTCCACCTTGGCCGACTAGGATACTATGGTCTGGGTGCATGGAGAATTGGCAGAGTAAGCAGCGATGTGATTCTTGACAAAATATGATGAAAAGACGCATCATCAGTTGGTCACAAATAGCACGGAGAAAGTTTTATCATCAGTAATAAACTGCAAGTAGGACAGAATAGCTTTCTTAGCAGTATATTTTATCCACCGCCAACATTATCTATGGAGAGGAAATGGATTACTTGCATCACACAATCACGGACTGCCCTGGAGTTGGTAATCTTGTGTAAGCTGTGCGGAAGAGCACGAGTCTAGGAAATGGATTAAACCATGTCCATTTCCAGAGCAAGAAAGGAACACAGATGAGACATGGGATACTGGACGCGCTTTTATTAACACATCGTAGCTTAATTTCTAATTTTAAGAATTTTAATTCACAAATCATCTCAAAACTTCATTTAGCACTTGACTTTGTAACAATAATTTTAATTTAACTGCTCGATTTTTCATTTAATAACTTGTACTCAATTCGGAAATATTTTCTTTTGCTTTCATGTTTGAGTCTTGCTTTCCTGGATCATTTAGGTCCAAAATTCGCTGATCGATCGTTTTCCTATGCAAGAGAGTGGTTAAGTTGCAAATTTTGTACTTTTATTTGATACACACTATCCCGAAAGCAATATTATCACGCTGTCTTGGCCAGACATCGACCATACTGGCCATTGTTTGTTGGAAAAGTTAAGTCCGTAAACAAGAATTTCCAAAGTAGCAATAAAAGTTTCTTGATTGACTATTGACGGCAAATCAGTGGTCAATAAGGAGCATCACAAAAATTTGTTACGAAAACTTAACATTAGTTATTGCCAATCACTCATTGGCGTCGCAACATATACCTCATGCTCATAGCTTTCAATTTGGCGGGAAAAAAAAAAGCATCATTGCTGGCATGTAGATCAGCTAACAACATCCAATACCAGGAGCTTTCAAATTATGAAACTTTCTCAAACTCTTCAAGCTCAAAAATACTAACAAATTTCCAAGCAAGCACAGTGTAAAAGCGAATCGGTTTGGTTTACACTGAATAAAATCCTCATTCATACCAATGAAATTTTCTTCTGATATGTTATTGTCCTATAGATTTGATGGCATAAGACTGAGGAATAATACGTGTCTTCATGTAATCAAAGTTTCCTACAATACAGCAGCTCCTTCTAAACAATAGTGATTAAACATTAGTGATTAAACAACCTTACTACAGGAAACTGGAGAAGATGAGAGTAAACGTATTAAACGCAAAGATGCTGTCATGATTTTGATGGCAGTTGCAAAAGCCAAAGTTCCCTCCCACACCATTTGGTGTATTAGAGCGGCGCCAACCTCCGTTTCTTTAGCCTTTGGGCCACACAGCTGTGCAATGACAGTGAATGCTACAGTAGGGGGATGATCCACTGGTAGCACTGTGTGTTTAACTTCCACAATCTATCCCGTAAGTGCTGAGTGCTAAGCAGGAATGCAGTAAGTACCATTTTTAAAGTCTCTGGTATGACCCGGTCGTGGATTCGAACCCACAACCTCCCGCATCGAAAGCGAGCACTAAGCCACTGCTGCGGTTGCAAAATTGCACATAAATCAACAACAGCTGAGGGAGTAGAAAGCAAAAAAAATTAATGTCATCTCTTTTTAACTCCAATGTAACAATGACAAAACATGCTCACGAAATAGAGCTGTTAACCCCTTAAATCGTGTTACTGTCGCTGGAAAAGCTTTACTTAAAGGAAAGTGATAGTGCCAGTGTTTGTCTTTTACTGGAAGACGTTTGTTGTTATATCAAGCATGCACTACCAGATGGTTGTCTGTTACAATAGAACCAGTAACGCAGATAGTATCTCCCTTAAAACAAGGACTCAAAATAATTGTTATGGAAGTGAGATTGTAAAAGTGCAAGAGGGATGAAAGTTTAGAAAAATCATGTCAAGGCTATGAAGTATTCAGAGTGTGATAAATACACAGATAACTGTTCTTTCTTTTAAGGGAAGTTCGTGAAGCGACTGAAATAAAGTATTATGATGGCGCTTATAATGACGTAATTTGTCCGTTGCTGACTCTTTTTACGATGCTAAAGTAACGCTCGCTGACTTTAATCTTTTCAAATCAAAACGCTTTCAAATTTTAACAAAAAAATGGAACAGGAAGTAAGGAATGGCAACTTAGCATGCATATGAAATCATTACATCGCTTGATGAACGCAGGTATAAAATGGAAGTAGCAGAAAACGAAGACAAATTTGATCTCATTTGCGCGAATTTCGAGCGCTTTTAATGTCCTTCATCAAGATAATTTCCGTTTTAGCTGCAAGGAGAAAGACGAATGGAAGGAATGACAATGAATCTCAAATCAGCATTCAAAACCAACTCAAACAATAAAAGAAACAGGATTGTGCTGAAAAACATGCCAAGTTAATGCTCACTGCTCATGGCACCTGTATGTAAATAAATAGAGACGATGTGACAGAAACCACGTCTATGTCAGTTGTTTTCGTACACTTGTTTATCAGCAATGAATTCGCCGTGTCAGTCAATAAGGACCCTAGAATAGAGAATATCTTCTGAACAAATTAATTGGGAAACACTGTGGAATGCGCACGCGTACAGCATTTTGTCTATAAAACGAAGTACAAAGACTTGAATATGGGATGACGCACGCCACACATAATGAACAGTAAACATGTACAGATTTCTGAAGGCTAATAGAAGAGCACACAACCATAAAGATGTACTGATTGATCACCTTAGCTTAAAGTTAAAAACAGAAGTGTTGGAGTTCTTAACTCCGACATTTGATGTCAAAATCAAGATATGCTGCTTACATCGAGGGTTGCTGATCAAACAGCTTACTTCATACTATTTGTAGTTTGCCTATCATGGAAGCAGACGGAATTAGTCTCACATATGCCAACAAGTGATTTAATACCGTATCCTTAAAAAATCCAGTGAAACAGTGCTACTTGCGTCATCCCTTCAACTGGTAGACCATGTACTTTAACTGGCAAATGGAGTCCCGTGACTGAGCAAAACAGAAAAATAACCATCCGTCCATAGTTCACATACCACCGAGAGTTTTTTACTTTTGCAACTACTATTCGCTTCCACAATTGCTTGTCTCACACGGAGACATTTTGGTAATTGGGAAATGAAATAAATGTTTCAACCAAGCAAGAGTGAGTTCAAACAGATACTTTGCTCTGACACCCCTGATTCAGCTTCCACTCCATAATATATTCTCTTAATAAAGGGGTCGAATAGGGGATACCCAGTAATGTAGTCACGGGGTGGCTGTATTTTGCGGCAATTTCACTCCACTTTAGGCAAAAAACGGTCTTCAGGATTCCTTCGAAATCGGAGAGAGAATGGGTGGTACAGGTAGAGTAAAAATTATTCCCAGAAGTACAATAAGATTACGTAATTGAAATCCATAAGCTTGTTTATAATACTAGTAAACTACTACTAATACTAAAAGATGGATGGCATTATAAATCTGCTTCTCTCCTAATGCGTTTAGTAGCAATGTCGGTATTGGTAAGAAAAGTTGAAGCTCCTATCACCCAATACAGAAGATGAGTGTTACACAAATTTATAAATAGGAAACCGGGACAAGCCCTCTTAGCCAAACTGGAGTTACCTCTTCCACATATTTTCCTCTAAGCTCCCTGTTTTATCAAATAACTGTCACAAAATTATCAAAGTTTCTTATCGCTAGTGGCGATAGGCATGATATTGAGAGACGCATTCTTTACCAAACTAAGGGTGTGGCCCCCAAAATTCAATGAGAGTGGAACCCCCAGAACCCCTTATTTTCTTGAGCCCCAAACTTTATTTATCCTGGTCACACCGCTTTCGATAAGATTCATTTCCAATGTACGTTTTTTTCCCTCGTCAATCTCAAAAGTGCAGTTGAATGTTTGTCGAATGGTACAATAGTCTCTGCTGGATATTATTAAAGCGGCTTAATAACAACTACAGACCAGCCTTGAATCCACACACAGACAACTTGATCACGTGTTCGTGTGTGCCTGCCTTTATACTTCGTGCAAAACCTCATCACCGATGCCAGACTAAACTACAGTTCTCGTCTTGCGCGAGAAGAGAGATTAAAGAAATTGTCATGCCTGTTAAGGTTACCACTGTGTTCCCTCTAAATTATATCATGTTGTCATTAACTATTGTGATTTGGTCACGAAACAAGCGGGTGACGAAAAGCATGTTTAAACCTAGGTTTTTTGCGTTGCAATCCATAACATATTTTACTGCGTACTGAGTTTAGTTAGGAGGTTACAGTTTAATAAAATCTCACCTTTTTTCATTTAAGTATGAAGCACAAACTGAGGCGCTTTATAGTTCTCTTGCATTTCATGTCTACCTTCAGAAACAGGTATCAAGATGCTGAAGTGCAACACAGATTTACGTGAGTTCAAGCAAAGAAGAGCCCTTTAAACAGACGGTTTTCGCTCTTCAAATATGAAATGTTTACTTGTGTTAAAACCCAATGTTTAAAGCTTAAGAGGTCGTATAATAGTGCACAGTTTTGTAGCAGTAAATTACTATGAGCTTCTGCACGGGTGAAGAATTAAGAAAATCAAACAGTTTTAATAGTATTTCTATTTGGCTTCCTTCTGGAAATAAGGAATCGGTGAAATAAAACCTGAATGACATTAAAATGGGGAATTAGAAAATGCCATAATAAGTGGTCTAAGGCTCTCCAATAATCTTAAACATCACATTTCGGAACTTCAATTTTCAATGAAATCCACAGCATAACTAACTAATTGTTTCAAAGCACATTGAATATAACCAGAGCAATACATTACTTCACATACAATCAACAAATCTGATGAAAAGCTTCCTACCCCCGGCTCTACCGCCCCTGGATGGGGAATCATGAAACAGATAGTAACCGATGTGGTTTAGATAGGTAGACTGTATGGACACACATTTAAGGCATTTTAAGCTTTGACCATAAAACTATTTAAAGCATATGTTTGTGTGCCCCCAAAATACACATACGCACACATGCAAAACCGCCACTGGACAGAACTTAACTGTTATTGTTGGAAGGTAATTGTCTTGGGCAGCTAATACTAAGCGAAATATCCAGTAACGCAATTTGTTTTGCATTTTGTAAATCACAAGACAAATGACAGAGTTGCTGTAAAGTATGTTTAATAACATATTCAAAACAAGCATACAATACAGCAAGCCACCAGTAGTGAAGTGAAACTATAATAAAGTATTTCTGCATCATCTTTGTAACTTTCTACAACTGGTTTCAACTTTGCCTATAATTCAAAACCATCACCATTTGGAAAAGTAAACAATCCTTTTAAATATTTCCTCCATTGGCGATTTTAACTCAGTTGCCTTAATACGAACAGGATAAAGCTTTTGACAGCTATGCTCTGCTGAGATGAGCAAAGAAGTCGTATTTGTATACGTTGTCACATTCATTAGATATACAAGATCTAATTGTCCTGCTGTACTTTTCAAGTGAGCGGCAAATTTCAGTCCAATGCTTCAGCATATAAAATTGTGAAAATGTGAAAGAGAATCAGATAAAGGAAATATGTGTTGGTGCAGTGCAGTAGGACAGTCTTAGAATGGAGTGTCTGTACTGAAAGGACGAGGCAAATGAGTTGATTTGCTGTTTCAAAAGGACAATACACAATGCCTTACTATTTAGCTATTTCATCAGGTTAGCAACCATGATGCTATGGAGGCCTGTAGTTCATCTATTGGCGCAAAATCATTGTTTAACATTCTAGAAAAACTTCATTTTTCAATCAACAAGAACGAAGTTATATACAAGTAAAAGAAAAAGCAAAAATTAGCCAATGTTACGCCAATGTATAAATCCCAATAGAACTCAATTGCGAGACGGTGGTCACATCAAAGGGCTTTCAAGAATACCTTCTTTGTAAAAGCTGGCATATCATTCGACTTTTTTATTGACATTCACGAAAACTGCTTGTCAACAGTTCATTGTTCAACTGTCACTGATGCCAAAAGACTAGATGATGAACTTACCCTATTGCAGACTTTACTGGCGCCACATTTTGTTAATAACAGATCAAGCATCATCTTATTTGCATTATAAGAGAATCGACCTTCTCAGGCTTGTTCCACTGTGTGTCACAATGCAGGCAAAGTTAACTTCGCAACAATTTTAATCAGGTTGATGCAGTTGCAAAACAATTGTGCATGAAGGAGCAAGAAAAGCAAGATTTTCCTGATAACAGAAAACATGAAGGGCAGAGGATGCCAGATGAACGCCTATGACCGTTTCCACTCATGTCAGCGCAGTGGAGAAGAATAGACGGGAAAAAACATTTATGTTGCAGTTGACAGAATGGTTTTGTATTCAAATTGACATTTTCTATGCATTGGCAATTTCTCACAGATTTTGCAAAGCTTGATCCAGAGATCTTTGATGCTGAGAAGGAGTTACCATAACATGCATCTATATATGGTACAAAGCAATACCAAAGCTTTGATTTTCAGAAGCTCAAGCATGAGGAATACTCGTTCATTCAAACTTACCTTGGTCTGAAGGAGCTCACACTAACTAAAGCCTCAGCTAAAATAAATCCAGACATTGACCAGAAGAACGTCTTCACGACTCTGAAAGTATTTCAAAAATTCTACCTGTAAACAGCTTATCCAAACGTCTTTCTATTGTACAGAATACTAGTTACACTTCCAATTAGATCTACACAGTGTGAGCGAACATATTCCAAGCTTAAGCTAGTAAAAAACAAGCTATGATCCACAATTGGACGAAGTATTTAAATTTAATAGACATATTTGTGAGCACGCCTTCTAGGATTGAAAAGCAGTAATATCATTCAATGACTTGGAGAGCTTTCGTTTCATTTTGTTAGACAAACCGTATGCAGTGGATTTGGGTCTTTGTGGATAACGGCTTATAGTTAAAGCATTAATTCAATTAAATTCAACGTCCTTTTCTTCATACACCTTCAGTAGCATATGCTGCTTTCAAGTACAAACGAGAGTACTGAAGGTTTGTCGGAAATTTTTCTCCCTTCCCCCACCCAATCCCTAAAACAAGAGACCGACGAAGCCTCTGTACACGCGGAATGAAACACACACAGTGCTTCCTACACTCATTGACCATAGGAAGAATTAACAAAGGCCAAAAAACTTTACGAGCAAATAAACATTTTCGGAAAGTAGCACAGGACAATTTGGCACGTTCAAGGCTGCTGTGTCTAACGATGGTTGCATACATTTTTCAACTGGTGAGGACAACCAGTAACCAGCTGCTGTTAGGTAAATCCAACGTTCACTAACAATCATGTCAAAGTAAGGTTCTATTTTTGTCTAACAAATACGGACACCAACTAAATACACCACCAGTTAGGAATTAAGCAAGGTTACTACCTTAGCCGTGGACAAAAATAAACTTAATCTCGGGGGTAGCAGGAAACAATTAAAATGATAACTGCTTTATTAACACCAATCCGGTAGAATCAATACAGCTTAAGGTACAATCCAAACGAAAGTTATAGTAGTTGTAAAAGTGTATCTGAAAGTCCCCTGAACAAACTCAGCTCTCTAAGCTAATCTGGTAACGTGCAGCAGCTACTTTCCACCCAATAAAAGTCAAGAAAGTATAGCTGTGTCAGTAAACAATCATTTTTATCAACTTTTGCGTTTCAACTTTGGCTTCAAAATGACCGCGAATTTCCCACTATCGTCTCAGCAATAAAATGTTCCGCTAGAGTTGTTACCCCCTGACTTAAAATTCAGCTTTACAAAGGCAAAATATACATGCGTTGTAGCTTTAATTACTCAGCACAGATAAAAGAAAAGTGGACCAAGCCACTTGAAAAGAAGTTGAATTTATGTTTTAATCATATAATATTTTTCCAAAGAAATCATAGAAAATGATATTTATTGAAGCTTCGTTCTTTGCACTGGCCATCGCCTTTTTAATCGGCTGTCAAGCCTGTCTCCTTGCAAAGTTGTGCTGCTTCCGTCAACGCGCGACGGAGATACATAGTTGGCCACCAGGATACGTGTACGTCACACCAAGCGGTTATTACAGCGTTTACTTCTACAAGTAGATGCCAAAGGAAGAGATTTTGAGTGCCGCACCACAAGCTACACTACCATTGGACACAATTTAGGTTCATTGGGATTTCTTGACATACCATGAAAGAGGACAAGCTTTGCAAGAAAAGGATCATCGTTAGTAATGTCTATGTTTCTTAATTATCAATCTTGTCAATGACACTCGATTCTTTTTACGTGTTGAAAATTATAATATAACAAAGCAATACCAACTAATCTGCTAGATATCTACGGATTTTCTGTAAAGAAGAAACTTGTAGCAAGAGGCACCGTAGTTTGTGGTTGTGATTGATGTTTTCTGTGAAGTAGTGCCTCCAACAAAGATATAACACATTCAGTGTAATGATTGTCTTCTTATTTGATGGTTCTTTCCAAGAAAGTTCAGTACGGATACATATGAACTAATACTGCTTCAGGGCCCTTCTTAAGAATGGCCCTTGGGAGAGCCTTAAACCCAAGGTAACTGTGATACCAAATTATTAGCAAGCCCAATAAGAACGGGTCAAAAAGCAATTGTCCCTGTTCCCAGCTTCAAAAGCTCAAATAGTCACGAACAGCAATGATACTTAAGGGGGGGGGGCTCAAAGCGTGCAAGCCCCCTTGTTTAAGTGGGTCACGATAATGCACGTCTGTTTGGCTTGGTTCAAAACTGGTAAAAGCTAAGTCATTGTCTCCATATTTCTTCTACTGTTGCTCAGCGTGAAGCTTTTTTCTATAGCTGCTCACTGTGGAGCACCACATAGGTGATCAACAACTGTCGGGGTCGACACGGGCAAAGTCGCGCACCCTCTTTGAAAATACTTGAGACTTGAAGATAGGATTGACTGAAAA
>JANTCA010009113.1:11707-35887 GCA_024741275.1 Chironex yamaguchii
AAGACCTGATTTGATTATAAGCAAAGCAAAACTTAAGAGACAAACCTTTATTTTCCTCAACAATTTGGTCAAGTAGGGCTCTGGATTTTTTAACTGCTTCCCATGCTGAGTTTGACACCTTTAGAAGAAATATGGAAGATCAGTTAAAATGCAAGTCTTACAACAATGCAAACACCCCATCCAAAATTGTGAATATGGTGTATAGTACGCAACAGATTCTTATCATAGACCTACAAAGTATTGATGGACAAGAGATTGTCCAATCCCAGAACTCTTTTGTCTACTACTAGTTATTTGTGACTGATGAAGATTTAGATACATAAAAGAGATTCATGAGATTACGTTCTACTACATATCACTTATTGTCTAAGAAAGAGCGAAAATGAAAGAAAGTTTGGCACAAAAGATATGCAGCTACTGTAGTGTACGTCTACAAATATATAGACTAAGGACATTAGAATAGGCAAAGAAAAGTTATTATGATCAGTTACCTAGGATCAATTACTGGAGTCTGCTGATTGAGATTTGATGCTTATCTTCGTGAGCTAAACAGCCCAATAGTAGTGTTGAAAGAATCTTGGTCATTCGACAACAGCCAATTGCGTAACTGGGTATCGTCCATGGTAAATACACATAAGCTAAACATGCTTGTAAAGCTATTAATTATTGTCACACACACAAGGAATTTTAGAAAATTTTCTGTCTTTAGTGCAGAACTGATGAAATAGACCAAGGTTAGACTAAACAGTGACACTTTGGTGTCATGGCTGTTCCTTGTGCGTAGAACTGCAGAGAGTTGGCTGCTGTCCTTACACTTTATGTGACTTGTCTTGAGGTTCATTTAAGCCATAAACCTAAGATTCAAAGTCTTTGAATTCATTGTTGCAAACATTAACCACTCAATCATCGACACAAGAATTTGAATCTGGCCTTTAAACTGTACTGGTTTCTATAAAGGAGGACTAAAAATAAGTTGAAGAATATGGTTGTGTTAGGAAAAAGAAAATTTGATTTGAAGAAGAGGAACGTTTCTATCAATGCTTACATCTTAGTTGCACAAAGTTCTTCTGATGTACAAGTGTTAATTATTTGTTCCAGAATAAGTTTGTAGTGATTGTATGCTGTTAATAAAATTAAAATTTGGGCCTATCTTCAGGAAAGCAATTAACAATGGCTTAACACAGCTGAATGACTAAGGTGACTAGGAAAATTGTGTAGATTACCTGGAATCTGGACAGACTCAATAAGTTTCTTTTGTGGACATTTCTAGAATCAAAAGTTGTATTACCCGTTATTAAGCTAAAAATGTTTAACCATGCACGAAATAGAGAAAGTACAGCAAGAAAGTAAACAGTAACCTTACTTTTAAATGGCACTTCCCTTGTCCTATTTTGACCAGTACTGCTGGTGTCAATGTTGTCCCATCCAGCTCTATTTCCTGAAAAGGTTAATAATACATTAATGTAGAACAAGTGCATTTCACACAGTATTTCACATTAATTATCTTTCTAGATTGTATTCTGTGTTAGTTGGATTTGATTTGACAAGTAAGGCAGGACAATTTTGGACACTTTTATTTAGGCAAACTTACATCTTAATCAATCTATACTGATATCCATCATCATCATCATCATCCTTATCATCATCACCATCTTGTTATCATCATCATCATCATCCTTATCATCATCATCATCTTGTTATCATCATCATCACTATCAGCATCATCATCACCACCATCATCATCATCATCATCATCACCCTTATCATCATCACCATCTTGTTATCATCACCATCAGCATCATCATCATCAGCATCATCATCCTTATCATCATCATCCTTATCATCATCATCATCATCATCATCATCACCATTAGCATCACTATTATCATCGTTGTCATCCTCATCATCAGTATCATCAGCATAATCTTGTGATCATCATTATCATAATCACCATTGCCTTGTTATCATCATGATTATCATCATCATCCTTATGATCACCATAACCCTTTTGTCATCATCATTGTCATTATCATCATTATCATCACCATTATCATCGTGATCATGATCATCCATCATGGTCATCAATCATGATCATTAATCATGATCATCAATCATGATTATCAATTATAATCATCATAATTGTCATCATCAGGCTCATCACCACTGTGATTATTATCATCATTATCATAAAAAACTGTCCCAAGTAGAATGCACCATACTTAACAATTTTGGCTTTTTTTCTAGGAGAGGTATTAAGCTGCCCCCACTGCCCCTGTAAAAGAAAGACAGGGAGCACAGCTTTCCCCGCTGTTCCTGTTTATCCAGTGCACAAGGCCTATTCTTCAACCAGAAATGTTTACAAAGTTCACTCGCAGCTACTGTCATTTTCAACAGGATCTGCACAGTCATTGTCATGTGACCTGAATAAAACTGAACAATGCAGTTCAAACATCTTTTGGGACAAATGATTTTAATGGCTATCATTGTCATGTCAAATGATTAATTGATATTTTCAGTTTGTAACTAGAACATAACCAAGATATCAACAATTTACAACAAATAAGGTTTATAAAAGTTGTATTTTAAGTGCATTTTGGAAAGCAAAGATATAGATTGGTTAGTACAGAACTTAATTGCTTAAAGGTGTTTGCAAATATAGCACTGGAAAAGATTTTGTAGGAGCCTCTCCAACTATCAAGTAAGTGAAGGAGGTAAATTATGCAAATTTAATGGCATTTATAAAGTGTGTGCTTACTGTATCAATGTGACACCTGAGCTGACAGAAGTACAGTAACTTTTACAGTAACTTGATACTGTAACTAGAGTAACAATATTACTTACCTTCATACCAAAAAATAATTGCCACAGACTTCATTAATTAACCTAAGTATACACAATGATGTAGCAGGAGTACTTACTTCTTTATCTGATGAGATGCTGACTTGTCTTATGGGAATAACATGGCTAAGGTTTTAGGTCATATTTTGTGGATCTTGGACAGATAACAAGTTTGTTAACAGGTTTGCATTGCTCTTAGTGACCAATCGTCTAAAACTTTAAATGCAGTTTATTGTGGGAAGTGTCTTATTTAATATTACATGATCAGACAATTTTTTACATAAATTTTGGAATTAGTATGATTAGTATGTGTAGTAGGACAAAGCACGCAAGTTATCATTGTCTGGGTGATGGATCTACTACAAAAGGTTTTTTTCGCTTTAAATAATGTAATAAAATTTTGTTTTGTTCAATATCAGCTTTCTTTGCAAGATTATTGTTAATGCCAAGCACTTGAATAATGAGATAACACATTGATCACAGTATGCCATCAATGTACCTGGCAACAAACTTTCTTCTGTTAAGAAGACTTTGCCATGATTAATTATCTTATTCCAACACAATAGTAAAATGTTACAATTGATGCTTGACTGTCAAGTGAAACTATTGACATTGCTGTTATTTATTACAGATAATAAGTAATAAATAATACCGTATAGAAAGTAATGTAGTGCTACTTTTAGCTCCACTGCTTACAATAAGTTTCAAGAATTTTTACTGGACAAATTTGATCTAGGAAAGGATACTGAGGAAGTGTTCCTCCATGAAGTGCTGAATATGGTTCATCTTTTTTCCCTGAAAAAAGAACAAAATTCAGAGTAATAAAAGAGTAATTGTTGTATAGAATAACCTTAATTGTATGGAAATATTTCTATTATTTAAAAACATTTCAGTGAAATGTTATTGAGATAATGGTAAATAGTGATGCAAGGGAATGTTGCTTTCGTTTAAAACCACAATTGTCCTTTTCCACTCAGGGGGAGATCCAGAGAAAATCTGAAGGGGGATAGTTGATAAGTGAGGCTCTGATACATTTTCACCAGTTGATAACAGGGGTATGCTGTACAAGGCCATACACAAGAGATTTTCAGCAGGGGGGGGCAGTTGGGGGAAATTTGTTTGACCCTCATCTTTACATCACCAGAAAACACCTTTTTATACGCGAACAAACTGATTAGGTGACATCTTCCAGCATATGCTAAATTGTGGGATAGTTCTTTATGACTTCAGAAGTCCTTATCAAAAATCTTAACTTTAATTGAAAATTTCTGGGGGGCAACTGTCCCGCCTGCCCCTCTGCTAAGTTTGGCATTGATGCTGTATACCATTTCTGACCCTATTTACTGACAGAAGGTCCTTTATTCATGTCAAAGAAGAGTTTCTGAACAATTATGTTCAAGCAGTGATAATATAGTCTATGCATCACTGCTGGTCTCCAATTAAAGGGATGCAAAATTTCCAATAAAAGGGTGCTAGACCTGTTTCAACTTAGCGAGAGAGGCAACTGGGGGCAGTTACCCCCAAAAATCTGCCAAAGTTGTCACTACAAGATGCAAAACATGTTTAACTCTCTTTAATAGCATAAAAATTAAAAGGTACAAGAGTATTTCTGCCAACAACTTCAGACTGACTAATTACAGGAATTCTTCAATGGAAGAAAAATTTCTTCAATTTTTGTAAAATCGCAGACGATTGATGACATTGCTTGTATGAAAGCTGCAAGAATGCTTTTGAACAATTTGAAACAGGAACAGCACTGTGTTAGGTTAAAAATAAACAATTTTCTATTTGGTATTTTTAAGTGTATAATTTCCCATTGTTTTATTGTCGTCCGAATTTCAAACTTGAAAACTCCTGTGTCAAATCGTAGGCATGATGAAAGGCCCCACGGTTGGTATTACTGAAGAGGTGCAGTAAAAGGGTCGTTGTGCTTAAACATTTTCCCAGACCCATCAGTTCTTGTATCCCCCCACGCCCACTCCCCTTTTTGCTACTTGACTCCGGCACAGTCTTGTCACAAATGTGCTATATCATGTTATGACCTATTGTATCGAGTAAAACCCCGAAATATCTGCAGTGTTGTCCAATGCCACAAACTTAATAACTTGGTTCTTAACGTGATGGCGACTGATACTCATTGGTGACAGTGCAGAGAACGAAGGTGTTTTATTCTTCTCTTCATTTGACTAAACTAGATCGTTAATAGTCTGCGCAGATGTTTACACGAATTTCTAATTCCCTGACTCGAAACCAGGAATGTTGTAGTTGTAATTCAAACAAAGGCCTCCGGCGTTAAGCAACGTCATGAGCCCCATGTAGAATGAAACTTTTGAAGCTAAAACAAGCACGTCGTTGGCGATATGGCTGGTGACGCAAAGCAGATTATTATTTATTAATGCCATGGCAATGCTTGATAACCGTTTATCTTTTTTCGTAAACAATCAAGCTGTGAGATGTAGAGGCGAAAACGTCAAGGTATCTTGCAGAAATATAGCCAGACATAGCAGGATGCAATTTGAAATACTTAAGTTTGTGACATCCGGAGGCACGGTTTTCGTTATAATTTATGCTTAACATGTCAGAGAATGAACAAATGTAAACACAAATAAACAAAAAGATAAAAAAAACTGCGCAAGTGACAAATTCAAGTGACATTTGAGATAAATCACTTGAATGTACTTTGGCATGCCTTGTGTACTATCAAATAATGTACAGCCCTGTCCTTTTTCTTCCTACAATACTACCCTGAAACATGTTGTAACACGCAGCACTTCTCATAATGTGTATTCTTGTTTTCTGGTGAACACATTCTCGCAATATCCGCACAATGTACGACAAATGCTATTACTAAACAAAACAGTTTCACATTAGCCAGACAGCACCTCAGTAGTAAGTTGAAAACGATGAAAGACCGTTCACTGGCAGATCTTGTCAACCGCCATAATGTTGAAAGTTTAGGGTTTTTAGGTTACAAACACGAACACACAGGTCCGTTAATATTTGAAGTCAATAAATATCATATTGACTGTAAACGTGCCTATGTTTAACATTTCTACACCTTTGCGTACATTTCTGCGTCGCAAGCAAGGTTGGAACATTTCATCCGTGAAACACTAAATAATAAGCATATGTCTTAAGACGGAGGTTTGTTTTATCTTACCTAGAACAACGTAACTTCCATCTTCTAGGAGATCTTGTACTTTGTCGTTTGGGTTTAGGGAGGCTCCGTTTGTTGCCATCCGCAATAAAGCATTTTCCAAATTAACTCCCGTGATCGAAGATGTCTTGATTCTTGTCAGTATATCTTCAGTTAAGTCTAGGATTTTAGCTTCATTTCCTTCGTGAGGTACTGCAAATAGATCGTCGTTAAATTTGACGAAGATCTTCATGACGTTTTGCGTTATTTTCTTGATATTATACAAACGCAATGGAGTAGTCCTCTTTAGCGCCGTAACTTTCCAAGCCTAAACATTAACACGTGTCTAAAATAAATGAAAAAAAAAACAATCGTCAGGATTTAAAAGCAGATTCAGCCAATCAAAAAGCTACCTTGTCGACATCATGATAACTTCCCGGGGCATTTCCCTCGTTATCTGTCATTTATGCCTTAAAAATTACGAAACGGGTTTAAAAATCTATTATGTTCATTAAGTAGGAAGTAAATTGAATTTGATTTCCATGAAAATTCATTTAGGATCCTAGGATATAGGGAGTTATTTAGATATTGATAATCAGTTAGGTGTCTCGCACTACAGGGTTCATTGAAATGACTTATTGGCTTTTAAAACAAACATTGGGGGAAAGGCCCCTAAATCTAGATACTATAATTTTGTGGTGTTTGTAAGTACTCGGACTTTGTAACACTTGCATCTAAACGTGACCAGAACTAGGCACTAATATGCCGGTTTGCATGCTAATCAGTGGAACAAACCTCCATCACACCCCTTTTCATGAGTTGTAAAACGTATTCCATAAAAAGGGGATGACCCTTGATCATGCGTCGTGCTGTTTACGTGCTCTCGTGCCAGATTGTCGTCGATGGTCGCAAGTGTTACGATTATATTTATTTGGTAAACTTAAAAAGGTTTTCAAAGTCAGCCCTACCTGAGTTGTAGAGGCATTGGTCAATTTTGTGTTCCCTGGTTGAAAAATATCAAACACGTAAATCGATTCGGACGCCTGTACTCGAAAGCGGCGATCGCTTCACAATACTTAACCGCGCAGGTTACGAAACGAAATATCAATAACGTAGTCTAGTCAACTCAGAACGACACTTCTGTACGTTGGAAGAGAACAGAGACAGTATGGGAAGCTTGAAAGAAATATGCTCTGGACTTCCTTTAGATCCTCTCCCTCCTCGTCAGCAGCGTGATAATGCAGTCCCACACGCTCCTGTTAGGACACCGAATCTCACTCCAGCCGAGGAAGTGGTAAGTAGATGACGGCCGTAAAGCATGTTCAGGTCTGTTGGCAAAATAGTTATTAGACATTCATGAAGTAATTTTACAATGGATGTTATAAGTATGTCTCAAAAACGTACAATCTTTGCTTAATTCTTTTCCTTAATCATGTGGTCAAATATTACTAACATTCTTTCAACATAGTCAGGTGGAGACAGGGACTAAATTGATCTCGGGATGCAGATTGTGAAACCAAGTCCAAGAAAGTTCCTTTGTGACTCCGTCACTCGCTACAGAACGAAATTTACAGCAGCACTCACGTGTGACTGTAATTTACGTCACTGAAACACTCAAAAATGAGTTTACTTTCATGCTATCTTAGTTGCTGGCATGCAGTTGCATATCTGCAGTCGAAGGACTCGTTTTCTGGGCAATTTGTTCCAAATTGTCATTAAGTACAGATGTAAACAACTTAATTTAAAACTTACAATAATATTTGCAGGGTGTGCTGGGCACTACTGCATGTTATTGTAGCATAATCCCATCTCAATTTGTTTGTTGCCCCAAGATCCGATCTAAGTCCCTTTGTGCAATCTTGCATAAATCATATTTCTTTTACATTGTAGTGCTTAATTGTTGAATATGTCAGTGATGCAGTAGCAGTTGTTGCAATTGTTCAAGGATATTAGATTCCATCCTCCAATACCAGTCAGAAGGTTGAGACTTAAAATCCACTTAAGATGTTTTGCACTATGTAGGCTATATTTTGTCAAAACTCACAACATGCATAGTGTTACCTCCGTAAAGGCTTCATTCAGCAGACCATGAATTAAAAACAAGAATATTTTCTTGCTTATTCGTTTTTCTCTCTTTTGTTCAACTTTTATGTATTTTATTTAATATGGAAATGACAAGATGTTTATCCTCTTGTTTACTTCTCAGCAAGCACTTCAAAATGCACTCCGTTACTTCCCACCATCTGTCCATTCATGTTTGGCAGAGGAATTCGCAGAAGAGCTGCAAAATTATGGACACATCTACATGTATCGATTTAGGCCTACCATGGAAATGAGGTAAAGTAATTGATAGCTTGTTTGCTGAATAGATTATGTTTCTTATATTTTATTTTGTACAAACTGCATTAAATTGCTTCATACATATGCATAGTTTGGGATAACTGACTATTCTGAAGGACAGATAATGACGAAAATTTTCACTATCTATCCTTCTAAAGGCAGTGCAATTGATTCTTCCTGACAGAAAAATCTTAAATATTTGTGCAATGACTTCAATCATCTTTCAAAAAAGTAATTTTTAATTTCATGGTCTAGGGAACAATTCGGAGGCTTGCATGTGGGTAGAAGTAACTAAATGAAGTAAGCGTGGTTAAAAATGTTTGTTGTAAATTGCACACTAGATTATATGGATAATCACTTGACTGGACCTCAAGACAGATCATCTGGCTCCTGTCCAGTTTTCCACACACAAATAAACTGCTACAGTTAAACAAACAACACATATAAAGAGTTTAATGTACTGTTTTGTCACTAACAATGGAGGGTTCAAGTGGTAGGTCACTGCTGTAAGACAGGATGAGGATTTTTTATCCCATCTCCTTGGACAAACCACTATGACCTGTCCTGCTGCCATAGCTAAAGACACAGGACTACAGATTCAAGATATCCTGGAGCCATGGCAAACTGCACTGTTTGGCTTGAAATAGTATATTCATTTCTGACTGATGTCCCAAGATGATAGATATTGACTAACATAATATATTTTACTTATGATATCTTAAAACTTAATACAGATTCATATGATGTCAAAATTGCCATTTGGTAGATACTATAATGTAAACTATCATTGATATTTTGGACATGTTGCTTAAAGCTCTGGATAACATTACATGATTTGAAGGAAGCTAAATTATTTAAATTCAAGTGGTTTCCAATGAATTTTGAATAGTTTTCTTGTTAATATTCAATCTGAAAAAAGAAAGCACTTTATTATATTTTCCCATTTTCCAAAATTTGAAAACCATCTCTTCTTTCTTTAGTGTCAAAACTGTTTCTGTGATGTAAAAGACAGACAAGGAAACACAGCGTTGGGAGATGTAAAATGAGTGATCTGCCATCTGACTAATGAATAAAAAGTACAAATTAAAATGTCAATTGTTTAAAATTCAATGTCAAAGTTTCTATTTGAAAAAAATCCTCAAGTGGATTAGTTAGAGTGAGACAACAGCAATAATTGCATTCAAGTTTATTACTCTCTATTGGTAATAGTTTTATCATGAAGCTCATGATAAATTGCCTTCAAGTATTAGGCAGGGTGCATGCCTGCATACTTGTTGTCATGCATTCCCTATTGAATGCCCTGAATGTTAATTTAATCATATAACTCTTTGTCTTCACTAGGGCATATCCTCTTGATGATTACCCTGTACGATGTCGACAAGCAGCAGCGATCATGCATATGATCATGAACAACCTTGATCCACGTGTAGCACAGGTAGATGTAGAATTGTAATTTGTAAATATAGAGTTTGTATCTTCTAGTAAGTAAGACTGTGAAAAATGACCACCAGGATGTAATCCCAA
The DNA here is from genome assembly GCA_024741275.1 of Chironex yamaguchii. Taxonomy (NCBI): domain Eukaryota; kingdom Metazoa; phylum Cnidaria; class Cubozoa; order Chirodropida; family Chirodropidae; genus Chironex; species Chironex yamaguchii. The sequence continues at coordinate 21,546 of JANTCA010009113.1, forward strand.
TTTACATAGTAGGTACCTTACTATGTATTTGTTAAATCAGGCCTTTTTGTTTGATGTGGGCGATCACCCTCACCCTCGTCATTGTCCTCTCTGAATAATTTACGAGGGCTCGTTACTGCCCTCGCAAAATCATGTTTCGACCCCATTTGATTCATTAGTTTCTAACCTGTCTGATTTATAGCCATTCTTTTTAGACAAAGACAGAAGCGTTAAAAGTAACGGCCTGTCACCAAAAAAGGCTTCCCCTAAACTTTTTTGACATCCTTTTCACCCAAGTAGTCAGTATCATCACAGAGTTCATTAATCGCTTGGTCTACCATCATTTGTTTCAAAAATCAAATTTCTGTCATAAATCCTAAAGGAAACCTGTCGAACTACAAACTTTCATGAAGTATGGAAAATTCTTTAAGGAGCGATTGCCCTCCTAAGCTTATCAATGTGGGCAATTTACTGTCCTGTTGACAATTTTTATACGAAAAGGCATAGTTAAATTCACTTTTTTATAATTAGTATTACACAAGTAGTAAAGTTAAATCAATTTCATTGATTTGATATCCTCTACTTCATTTCTGTTAACCTGGCCCTTTATACATACTTTTTCTATCACATCAAGAAATTCTGTCAAAATTTTAGTATTATATGAATTTCTTTGCAAATGTAAGCTTGGTATGTAGGTCGCACTTCTCAAAGATTGGGTGACAAAATCAAACAACATGTTCCAGCTAGTGTATGCCAAACATCAATTACTCCTAGAGAACAGCCATCCAGCACTTGCAAAGCTTAGTTAAATGGCTGCCAAAATATGTGATTCTACCATAAGCCAACATTTACCAGAAAATTCAGAACGCATCAAAGTGTATAAGGACAAGAATTTTGGATAATTGACACTTCTAGATGGTGCTTTCATCTAATTGTATTTGAGCCTGGCTACATTAAAACAAGAAAAGCAGTACTCTATAGGCAGAAAGAGTTCCCTTTTTGACTTGGACGCTTCCAATACTGCTTTGTTTGTTCAGTTTCTCTTTGTCTCTTTCCATTCCTGTTTATGATTGGCCAGTTTTGATACATGTTTCTTATAAAAAGGTTGCCATATATCTACTTTCCTTTCTTATGATTCATACTCTGAGGAGTGTCAGACTAAAAAAGCTTTAAGCATGATATTTTAAGAACAATGTCACAAATTTTCGAGGTGACTATCATGTTTTTTACCTCAAAAAGATTGTTCTTATTGTTCGTGTTTGAGACTCCCTACAGCTATGTGAATGTTATTTATTCAAAGTTCAGAATGTCAAGCCACTAGTACTGGAGCCAGATATTTTATTGTTGTTTTAACTATCATTGAACTATATGACTTCCCCTTTCTTCCCAAATTATGTCATCAGTTGGGAATGCCATAAGTGATTTGTTTCCACGTTAGTACTAGATATTGTTATATATGTTTGTCGTATACTATAACAAACAATGAGTTTTAGGAGTATTGACCGTAATGATTAGATGGTATAAGTCAGCCACATAGTTGCAGGGGGTACAGGAATGGTGCCTCCAAGCACAAATTTGGACTACAATTTGCCCCCTGTGGCTACAGTTACTTCAAGTGATATTCTCAGAGTTTAGTATAATTAAATATGTGATCTAGAACAAATCTAGAACAAATTAGTGATTTGGCAAGGATTGCAAGAAACACTATATTTGGCTCCAATTTGGAAACCTGATTATTAGCAAAATTTTCCATTTCTCTTTCAAATATGATGCGTGAGAGCTTTGGTGTCACAATAGAGAGGGACAGTGTGTGTAGAGATATGTTATACCCTTTTTTAAGGAACCTCGTTTTATAAGGAGCCACTTTATAAGGAACCTACATGTAGAAGGCCAAAACTATTTAAGGAACTTACTCTACTAAAGACAATATCTTCAAAAAAACTTTTGAATTTTGAATATTGCTGTCAAAAATTAGAATGCTGGTTGCATTGATTTGCAGTCAAAACTCACATAAATTGTGTGTTAGATATGTATCAAGTGTTCCATTGGCTAGATTTTTTATTTGCTGTCCATAACTGCAGTTGTCCCACTGTCTATCAAGTGATTTTAGTCAGAACACTCAAAGTTTTCACAGTTAAAATTAAGGAACTATTATGGAACTTTTGGAACTTCAATTTATTAAACAGGAGTCCACCATTAAGGAACTTTAGGAAACCAGACATTGAGCTAAGTTCTTTATAAAAATCTTTGTAGCTTCCTGTTACCATAGTCAAATGATGTGTGTAGAGGCAAAACTCAGAAAGGAGTGCCGTAACATTTTTTTGTTAATGTGTTCAGTTGTTAACTCATAGCTGCTTTGTATTGATGATGTATTCGAAATAAACCTGGTGTTATTGTACATGGTGTTGTGCATATGTTGTCTTTTACAGGAAGTCTGCTCCCTATTCTTACCCAAGTTTGCCCAATCTTACACGTTTTACTAGTTCTTGTGATTAAGGATGAATTTTAAGATGAATTTTAAGTTTTGGTGGAGCATTGAGAATGGGATGTGAATAAATTGTAGGGGATAAATGTGTAATTTTTGCCTGTATGAGAGCAATGCCATGAGTGTAGAGATACAATGCAGAAAGCTGTCTGTGCAAATGTTATGTTCAATGTTTGACAATTTTCTGTAATGTTTTTTAAGATGTAGGAGAGAGAAAGAGAAGACATTGGGATTATAGCCCTAATATGCTTAATAACTAAAGTAGAAGGATAACTTTTTCAGACTGTTTGTGTAACATTCAACTCTTTGCTTTCTTAGTTTCCACATGAGCTTGTAACTTACGGTGGAAATGGACAAGTGTTCTCAAACTGGGCACAGGTATGGTTTTTTAAATCCAAGATTCGTCATTAGTTTAGAAGATTATGATTGAATCATCTAAAACTGCTTAGTTATAAATGTAACTACTTACTAGTCAAGCTGCACTCAGTATGACATGCAGTCGCACACACACCTTAACACATGCCTCTGTTGGTCAAGGAGTGTGATCTAGTAGAAGCCTTATGTTGTTTATTGTGTCCAAACCACTATCCCTTTTTGGCAAGATCATAACATAAGAATCTTACCATGCAGTGACAGGTACAATGGAGTAGCAATGCCCTTGTTACCAAGCATCAATTTGTTAAACATTGTTTCCAGTTAAGGAAATGAAAGGTCAACAACAGAGATTTTGGCCTTATCAAAGTTATTTTGGTACTATTTTTCTTGACTCAGTACTCACATTTACCATACTGTACCAAACAGCAAATGATGGTTTTCTTATGCACCGTTATTTTAATCCAGATATTCTAATTGTTATCTCTGCCATGCTACTCTGCTAAATAGGCTGAACATTGAATGAGTGTTTCAATGATAAGTCTCAAATTTTGTTGTGCAAACGTCTATAAATCATCTAATGTGTGATTATTGCAGCTTTTCATTTGATAATGATCAAATTATTTATATTTATTACTTAATAATAATTCTTACGAACATACCAAGAAGCTCTATTATATAAATATGAAAAGCACGTCATCACGCACCCTTGATTGAGTAAGGAGTGCGAAAAGATGTAGGTCCGTCATTTGGAGGAGTTTGCTGCTTCAGGGTGATTCGATTTTATCATTCTGCAGCTTTTTTATGCCATGTGTTTGAAGAGGGCTCCTAAAGTTTGTTTAAAACAGACGTGTTTGTAATGGATGCAGTAAATATTTGTGCTTAGGGTGAAGGCAACCTTTTCTTTTCTTTTCTTTTCATTTCATTTATTTTTTCTTTGTAGTTCTTAATTGTAATGCATTATCTGTCAATAATGACAGAGGAGCAGACCCTGGTCATGTACTCTGGACACCCTATGGGTCTCTTTCCCAGTTCCCCTTCTGCACCAAGGGCAGTTGTTACCAATGGAATGGTAAGTTAATATCTAAATATTATAAATTGAAGGGTTTTTTAGGATGAAAGAATTAAATAAGATGTATTTGTCTCAAATTTTCTTTTTGGGAGAATGTGCTAAGAATTTGGTAGTGATTGTACATATGTGAATTTATAAAAGTGTATTTTTCTGTAGCTGTAAAATTTCTTATCCAAATCCCTTTTGATAAATGTACTTTTGCCTAAAATTCCTCACTTCTTGTCCCTCATTTACCAATTTCTTGCCCCTCTTTTGGTAACTTGGTATCTTCCTCTTAAAGGTGAGGTTAAAACTTCAAGTACTTTTTCTTTGTCTCAGTTTTTGAGCTACGTACAATAAACATAACATTGTAACTTCGCTTTTTCCACTTTGATACTGAAGGTGATACCCAACTATTCGAGCAGAGCAGACTATGAGAGATTATTTGCTTTGGGCGTCTCCATGTATGGCCAAATGACTGCTGGAAGTTATTGTTACATTGGACCACAAGGCATTGTTCATGGCACAACTGTAAGTCTTGCAGTTAGGTATTATGTTACGTGGGGAAAGGATTATGGCCTTGATTTGTTTTGGGGGAGTGATTTTCGCTTTTCCTTTTGCACGTACGTTAAAATTTTTTATTGATGCCCATTGCAAGCAATTTAGCGATCTGGTCTCGTACTGAAAATATCTGCAACTAATGTCAATATCTAGTTAGTTCCTGCTTGTAGTCATGTGGAACGCATGTCGCTGCATTTTTGGTTTGTGTATAAATGGCTTTGTTTATTTGCCCGTTTGGAATGGACAACCTACCCTTAATATCCCCATAAAGCAGAGTGCTAATATGCATGGACACAAAGTTTTCAGACATCAAAGTTAGCATGCAAGAAAAGTAAAGAAGTGCAACTTTGTGTCAGTGGAATACTTGTTCCCAAAAGATGTAACATTACAGTTGGACATCATTCTAGTCAGTGTATTTGTGGAATACATAAAAGTCCATGTTTCTCGTAAACGGTCTATGCTGAAATCACACTGATTCAGAGCCATAAAAATTCATTCAGAGTAATTGAGAACTATCGTTAGCCTCTGAGAGCAATTAAGAGTCATTCAAAGTCATTGAGAGCTATCCACGAACATTGTCGGCTATTGAGAATCAATAAGCGATCTAGAGTTATTTAAGAGTCATCCAAACCACCACTGAAAGTCATCTCAAGGCATTAAGGACATCCACAGTCGTTCAAGAGTCGTTCGGATTAGCAGAAGCACTCTTGATAGAGAGTTTCTGCAACATTGTGATACCAGTAATTGGTTGCTTCTTTTTTTACCAGAGTAGTTAAGGATCGAAAGAATACGTCTTGAGATATCTATTACTATTTAGTGATAAATGAATGACAATAATATAGCTTCATTGGACTAGTATAAAACCAATGAAATGAACATTTTGTAATGTTTCCGCCCCTTTGAAGGAGAGAACGATATATCTGCCAATTGTTGACTAAAAGGTGTTTGTCTTGCGACAGAATGAAAGGTAGATGCTTTGTAGGCTGCATATATGTGTATACAGGGACGTTTGGGACCAAACTAACATAGAAAGAAACAACTGTAACAGAAGCAAAGTCAGTAATAAAAGAAAGGGTAGACAGGCAGAAGAACTGTAAACACAGGGAGGAGGAAAGGTTAACGTAGAAGAAGCATAGACACGAATGAATAACGAACGAATGAGCTGAAAAATGTAGAAACGTGATTCGATTTTTTAGTGTTGGCTTAGTTTTATCGTGCCACAATACACGGAATTAGGTAACCATGACACCTCGTTTGTATGTTGCAGTTGCATGTCGCTCTATCATAGCAGTGTGATGACATGTGCTTGTCAGGGATTCCTCCTTTTCCAACCGCACCAAAAACCAGAGCGACCTCAGCAACCGCAAACTACCAGGACAGCCTCAAACACTCTTATTATGATCCAACTGAAACATGCATTTTAAACGCTTTGTTGACCCAATGTTGAACTTGAGCGTAACCATTATGGAGTTATTTTGGAACAGTACGTGTGACACTTCATTAGAAGCGGGAGTGCAGAGTGGCGAAAATTGCCCACTGTGACTGGATAACAGAAATTGTCTTCACTTTACATCCCCGAAAACACCGTCAATGGGTACTCTGACGTAAGCTCAGAGCTTTGCTCCCATCTGTAAAGAAGTTCATCGTCATGTAGGAAACGTAGGATTTACTACAGTTATGGTAATTTAGTTTACAAGTGCAATTGCGAGGTATTATTCAGAAATTAATGAATTTAAGTTCGCTTTGTTAATTTGCCAAGTACAGGCGAAAATTTTATTTCCGTTTCCTTGGTAAACAATAAGCATATTACTATATGTGAAAAATTTTACCTAGCAAGTTTTTTGAGAGTCTCCCACGAATATAATATCTCCCAAAATGTATTTTTCGAAAAGTTTTTCGCGAAATCAACTTCTAACGAAAGTTAATTAATTGGAGGTATATGTCTGCATCACTGAAGAGAGGGGAAAGTGGTACGACAAGGGATTGCATTTTAAAGTCAATATATTACTGTTTGTGAAAAGGAAATGGACAATCCTAGCAGGCCTTTTCGTTTAACCCACACGCACGCACGCACGCACGCGTCACCACATGTGCAAATTCATTCACGAATGCTTTATCGCATGTGCAAAGTGTTATTTTGCTTGGGACACTTTCAGTACCCTTCTATACAGGGCTGTAAAAAACCGTCGGATATCGGATAATTCCGATAAATTTCAGCAAACTGCCGACGGAATTGCCTTCAAAATTTAAAGAAATGTCCGACGCCAGTACTGTAACACGCGCCTTACATAAATGCCCATCAAATTTTGACCCCCGGTTCCGAAAATGTCCGACACCAAAGTTTTCACTATTTACAGCCCTGCAATATACCCTGATTACTGCCAGATCTCACAACACTTGTGAAGAAGTCTTAAGTGGCAATTTCCGACAATATGAAATACTCCAGACATCATAAAAAGGGCAGTAGAATCTTATCATGCAACGCGCCGAAAGATAACTATAGCCTTCCCACTGAGAAAGGTTGTTATTTTCGATACCGATTTTTCCTGTCAACGTGCATAGTCCGGACGAATCAGACACTGATAAATCGGAATTTAGCGACGAAGAAACTGCTAACTAGTCGTTTACCATGAGGAACTTCATTGATACCCAAACATATTTATGATGATCATTTATTTCATCAGTAGCGTGGGTATCTTAATCAGTAAAGGGACGTATTTTTGCGTCACCCCTTAAATATCATCTTACCGTCTTATTACCTTCTTGAGTAACTACGCGTGTGAATCGCACGTGGAATTGAATCTGCCTGTGCGTGTTGTCCTATTTGTGTTGTTTTATTCCCGAAAAGGACTGAAGTAGCCAAAAAAGTCTTTGTGGTACAAACGGCTGAAACATAAAATAAACGTACTGAAAACCATGTTTGATCTGACACTTGTCATTGAAAAATGTCTCAAAAGGAAGCGACAGTGAGAGAGCAGTTTTTATAACCCGAATGCAGATCAAACTAAGTCAATCAGCAAATAGACGTAAAAAGTGCACAAACTGAAAGTTGTTAGTTGGATTGTCCGAGTGATAAGACCAGCTCGTTATGTCTCCAAAACTCTGGTTTTCTGACTTTAATGTAGACAGATCCCAAAACACTTTAATTGGAAGATATTACTCTGCCAATTAACTGAAAAATGACAACTTTGAACAGTTCCGCATATTCTAGGGTTTTGAACAAATGTTGACAGGCAGAATCGCAAACTTTTGCTTACATTTTTTGTGTCTGCAAGCGCGACGGGGTTGTTTTCTCATTTTTCTCAAGGCAACTCTGTTTGGATGGCTCGTAAGTGAATGTGTTCTAGGGACAAAACTGCTGGCAAACATGAGATAAAGCATAAATGATGATGTCAAGTTTGAAATGTTGGATTTCAGCAAATAGAAACATTTTGACGTACTTCTCTGTCCGTACTGTATTAGGTAATGATGTAAAACACCCAGTACATCTACCCACTCTTATTTTGGATAAAATATTACGTATATTTCGGATGACTGCCATAAGTATTTACACTTATACCTTATGCTAAAGTTATAATTGTGTAAGGTAGACACTGCTACGATGTAGAAGTCAACAGAATGGTCTTGAATAAAGAGACAAAGGAAACTTATTGTTATCACGCGATTTTTGTTTTTATTTCCACTTGAGGTCCTTGTTTCGTGGTCTTCCCTATTTCTGCCTTTTGTTTTGTTGGTAATTATAAATCACGGAGCAGCCATTTAATCCTAGTTTTACGAAACTTTACTTTTAAATTATCAGTGAAAATCTTGCTCATCAGTTTCCGTTTTGCCGTTTTTACAATTCTTAACATTGATATGTAGCCGCCGTGGTATAGTGCATAAGACGGCGATCTTGTCAGCCAAGGGTTGCGAGTTCGAATCCGCGTCACCACAAACAAAATGCCGTTGGTGAGAGAAGGTAACGTTAGCCTACTCTCGTAGAGTTTGCTTCTAGTAATATTCCCTAACCCTGGCATGGGAATGAGCTACGTACGGTAACGAAATTTCTACAGCGAAAAACAATAAACATCGATGAGCTTGGAGTACAATGATAAAGTGCTATTTGATTATTCTTTAGGGAATGAATAAAATTACTTGTATGTCTTCCATCCATTTGCAGACGAAAGCGATCCCTCCAACTTGCGATGTACAAGTCCTTACCCGTGCGATGCGATGACTTTCTCTCGCACCTTTCTCTCGTGTTTTGTTATCTGTCTTTCTAAGTAACACTTGTTTAGTACCTGTGCTTCTTTTTTGCTCATTGTTTGCTATTTGCTTAGTTCTTTCGATACTTATTTAATCATTATTATCATCATTATCATTGTTAGTATCTTTATCATCATCTTCCTCGTCGTCATTATTATGATCATTAGTATGATCATTAGTATGATCATCATTAGTATCATCATCATCACTATCAACGTCGTCATCGCCGTCATCATGATCATCATCATCATCGTCATTATGATCATCATTAGTATCATCATCATTATCATTTTATCATCATTATCATCATCATCATCATTTTATTAACATTATCATCATCATTATCGTTCCCGTCCTTCTTCTCATCATCATTTTCGTCATAGCTATTGTAAAGCATCACAGTTCATTATCATAATAATCATCATATTTGTGTATGTGGGTGCGGGCTTTTGAGCTTGAGGACTGCATGGTTAAGCCCAGTTGAGTCCCTTTCAATGCTGCTATTTGATATTATGGTAATATTAATTTTTAATCTTTGTGCTGTAGATCACCGTCAAAAATGCAGGACGCAAGTATTTAAAGGTGGAGGATCTTGCTGGCAAGGTAACCTCCTTTTTTATTGGTGTTTCATAAAATATACTTCTGTGGAGGCCTTGCTGGTGCGAAAGCAAGAGGTTTTTTGAGTCAGCAGGACAAAAGCAGGACGTGACGGAGGCAAAGGATTGCTAGCAGTTAACTTGACTGCATTATGACTTGAATCTATAATGCTTTGAAGATATCGTGTTAAGACCTGAATGGTCTCGTCGTACCTTAGCAACTTGATTTGCGTAGTGAAATGATTTATTTCTTCGTCTTCTGCTTGACAGTGCAGAGAGTCCTAAGTGCAGATTGATCAGACTTTAAGCTACATTCTGTTATTATTAAAGCTTTGTTGGATCATTTACAAGTCGTTTCATGGTTTATTTGTCGGCTTTTTAAATACAAGATAATGCTACTGCTATTAGGAATGTCCATGGTTCTTATGGCAAAGTTTTGTTAATTTTATTTGTACAATTAACAATGATGATTCCATCTTAGTTATTGCTCCACGATGACTCTGTAGATATTTTCAAGGGAATTCGGTCCTTAACTTTTACAAAAGTCATATCTTGCTCAATCCGTCCAAATCAGTTTCCATTTATGTATTCTGCATAAATGGAAACTGTTTAGACAGCACACTGTGCATTTACAAAAGATACTGCACTATTGGACAAGAGTGTGCATAATTACAAAGGATAGTGCATAATTGGAAAGGAGAGTGCATTATTAGAAGAAATGAAGCATAATTAAAAGCGAAAGTACATAATTAGAATTGATATTGATAATTATAAAGTACAGTACACGATTGGAAAGATCACATGAAGTGGCCGGATAGAATACACAAATTATAGAATACACAAATTATAGAGGTATGGAAAACATAACGCCGTTCGAGTTATTTGGCCGAAACAACATATCAATGTCGTAAATGTTGATTAAAACTTAACTATGCAAGACCGTGGTGGTGTGGTCGTAAGAAGTGATAACCAGGAGAGACGAAGAGAGATAATGTAAAGAATGAACGGACCTTGTATTGTGTAAGCAAAGCATGGCGACAGATAAAAAGTCGCTTTTCGGTTGGATGGCTTTACTGATCCGCGTTCAAGTGTCTTGCAGTATTGTGATATAGGTATCTCATTGAGATACTGACATGGTTTTGTCTAAGCAATGCACAGTAGTGGGTAAACGTCGCTTTTAACCTTAGATGACGTTGTTAGTCCATGATTATGTCCATTCTGTTGTAAGATTATTGATAAAAGGTAACCCGCTAGAGTCCTTTGTAATTTATTTCTTCAGTGATATATGTTAAATTGGTTACACATGGTCACGACGCTGTTAGTAACAGATCTAAAATAATTTCTAAAGACACACCTATCGACGTATTTGTGAAAACTATACTATCTATGGCGGTGTAAGTGCGGTTTTGTACCCACAGTGAAATTCTTTTAAGACTAACAGACAATAAAAGTTGAAAAAATGTTAACGCTATATTAACTATTCGTGTTTTGTAACTACTGGTATTAACTGTGCAACAACTTATATGAGGTTTGACATCTGCTGATTAAAAAACAGTAATCAAAAAGATCATTTGCACACATCCCTCAGAACACACTGCAATATAAAAATGTGTGTTAGAGTTTCTGATCTACATTATTTTCAACTGGCTCATCACCAAATCACTACGTGTATTATAGGTCTTGATTTCCCAATCAATGCAGTCAGGGACACGGGCCATTGCTGGCAGCCTTTGAACAAGTTGAGATATCAGTAGATAAACCTGAGATACTGGAGAGAACTCTCCCATAATAACACGGCTGGATGATGACTGCTCGTGGAAAGGTAGTCCCGCACTGCTTATGTGTTTGAATAGACTACTTTTACACTCAGCAATTAATCACAGAATATTATGGATGACTGGTTGTTGATATCTGTGGCTGCCTCGCGTACAATGCTATGGATTTAAGAGGCAAGTAAGGCAACTTGCAACATATCAGCCAATTTGATGAGAAATCTCACTGTCACAGCTTGGGTGCGACAGAATAGAAAGAGGCTATGTCGTACCGAGGTAGAGGCTACTTTGTTATTGCCAGTGTTGATTCGGCCAGAATAGATTAGTGAGTGAATTTCAAGAATAAATGTGCATGGAACTCACGTCATTTGAATGTAACGTAGAACTGATAACAAATAGATTGATCGTTACAATTACTCGGGCTAGAACTTAAAATAGAATTATCAGAGTTTTACTACACAAAAGAGACAATCTCATGTTCCTGATGAAGAGTCACGATTGATATCGGAGTAGCGGGTAGTTCAAGATCATTGGACAATTCGCCTTTTGAGGTCTAAATTTGTTGAGAAGGTTATTATTTCTATATTTCACCAATACACCGAAGCTATTGTTTCTTTTCCTTCGTTACTGACAGGTGTTTGTCACTGCGGGCTTAGGTGGAATGAGCGGTGCCCAGCCCAAAGCTGCGGTAATCAATGATTGTATTGCAGTAGTAGCTGAGGTGAGGTGGTATTTCCTGTCTTTATATGTAACAAGTAAACAGTCATCAGGCCAGCCTGATAGGTTAACTGGTCATGGTAATCTCAAGTGACTATATTGTATTCAGATCCTAGCAGTTTGGTCCTCATTAAAGCTGTGTGGTAGTTGGATGGTCCTATCTAGGAGTGGCAAAAGCAGCTACAGTGTTTGGCGACCCTCTTAAACCTTAAACCAGTGCTCATCTCACTTCATTTCGCGCAGGAGACTGCGCCACTCTGCTCGCGCTTTTGCTGCTGTTTCCAAGCTTTTTACAAAAACATGTCCATTTTTGGCCCAACAGATGCCTCTGAGGCCTAGGGTGGGTCTGCGTAGGACCCTAGCTCCATGATCATGCGAAGACAGTGTATGTAGTACAGAAGTAAATTTGCCTTGAAAATTTGCGATAGTGCACTAAAAACATGCTGGTAGTAACATTCTATGTTTTTAGCACAAAATGGCGCAAATTTTCAAGGCAGTTTTAGAGTTTTGTGAAGGACTGTTGAAGAAGTAAATTATCATTGCGACGACTGGAGCTTGAAACCCACGTCTTACGGCTGCAAATCTGACGCTGAACAGTTAGTCGAAATACTTAGTCATTCAACCTTGTATGTGTGTCTATTGACGTATACGTTTACAAGCAGCTCTGTGTATGTGATTTGTAGCTGCGACACCCGCGTTCGAAGATCCGATGGTTGCAGTCATAACTTTGCTTCTTTTCATTATGAAAGACCCTCCTGACAACTTCTATCTTGAATAACAAAACGTAAAGAAACTATTACATCAGTTTTTCTGTCATTTATTGATTGCTTGCCCCCCACAGCCGAAGAGAGTGTTGATAACGTACGGTTAGTAAACTTATACTTAAGCTTTGGAGACCTTCCTCGGTCGACTGATCCGGAGGTATGATGCAGCACAGGCAGCCGACCGCGGTAGCAACATCAAGCTCTATGATGTCGATTGCTTATGTGAATATACACTTGTGCACGTTGTCATCACTACTGCCGTAGTATTTGTGTGATAGTCAAATAAAACTAATCACACTGCTTACGCGCAACAAGGGTTGCTGGACTTGCTCTTGACAGTGGGCTATGATTTTTAAAAATTGAGCGCAGGCCCTAAAGTGACTAGGTCACGATTTCCGCACGGACCTCCAAAGTAGCCCCAAATTCGCATTCATGCCTGGTCCTGGCCCTAGCTCTAGATGGAAAGACCGTTGAGCGAGACTAAGCTAACAAACGAAATAGAACTCCAAAAGAAAACTGAAATAGCCCACAGGAATTTTATTGTCAGTCGTGCCGCCTACAAGTGGAGTAAAAAATGCATCTCAAAACCCTGGCCAACAACAGGTGGCAATAGAGAACCACATTAACGGAGATGACGTTTACCCTACAAGGATGACATGGTCGAATAAGTATAACAAACTGTTATGTTGTATCGCAACCTATAAGACTACCTGTAATACTTAGGATAAGCTGACTAAACCAATCGGTGTCGTCATGAAATCTTGCAAAGTTGAAGAGTAAAGAAGACCCTCAGTTAGGCCCTTGCAGGAAGAATAGAACAAAATTTCACAAGTACAAAACACGGTAACTGCATGGCCGTGCGTGGGAATTTGAAATACTTTTCAATGCCTGGACCTCAAGCACTATAGTGCCTTTGGTAAAACCCTTTACTTTCTTTTAGACATTTTGGTAGCCCGTTCTGTGGACTAGTTGCCTTTTGACTGTTTTGTATTCTACGTAGGTTTCTGAAGAGGCGCTGGAAAAGAGACATAAACAAGGGTAAGGGTTTTTGAGGATGTACACGCTCATCTTGCCTGTTTTTCGTCATCCTTAGAATGTTGCAGCATCTTTAGATTTTGGTGGTAAAAATATTTTGATGACTTTGTGATCATTCAGCAGAAATACATCAGTATATATGTATAATATGTATATATTCATTTTTACTTATGTATAATTCTTCAAGGGCTCAAACAACACTGCCCATTGTAATTTTAATATTTATCCATTAAATAAACAGACTTTCATTTAACGTTTCGACTTAAATATTCTTCGGAACTGTTCAGTGACATACACCTTAAATTGATTTCCTTAAATTAGATATAACTAACAATGAATTGTTAAGATGACTCCTAAGGGGCAACATTCCATAATACACCTTTATTTACTTACAACAGTATAATGGCGAGTTACTAATGACTGTAGGCACCTACTGTAGGCATAATACACCATGTGCTACTGGATGTAATACAAAGAAAGCGTGTAGACAAATGACAATAACATAAAACGAACAAACAGGTAATATTACACTTTAATACACACAACAAAAATTAGATCTCTAACAGCAATTCCCCAAACTAATCAACGACTGTTTAGTCCATGAGGCACAAAACTATTTAACTTGAACTGCCAAAAGCTCTCCCGCTTCCTGTCTCTCGAGATGAAGTCTATGATGATAAATCCATAGTCCTCCTCAAAACTAGTGTGACCATCGTATAGGAAATGTCCCAAAACCTCTGCTTGTGGAATACTTATACCCTGCTT
>JANTCA010009113.1:35987-51172 GCA_024741275.1 Chironex yamaguchii
ATTGATGTGTGCCTTTAAAATATAAATCAGTCTTCAACCTACAGCATCCAAAAACGAAACTTAAGTACGTGAATAATGCGTAGGCAACTTGATTGTGGGATCAAAAGCAGTGATGTGATCGACGAATCGTGTAAGGCTTTCTTCTCGATGTGTCCAAATGAAAAATATGTCATCTATAAAGCAAAAGCAACACGCAGGACGTACAGAACTTACTGCTAACAACTCATACTCTAACCTATCCATGAAAAGACTGGCATAAGCTGATGCAAACTTAATGCCAATTGCTGTTCCTCTAATCCGTCTAAAAAAGTGGTTATTAAATTCAACATAGTTAGTATCTAGTACTAAGCTGGCTATCCTAACTGATGTACTTATGGAAACGTTAGAGTCCTGTCTACACTGCAAAGAATGATCCATTGCCTCAAGACTTTCCTCGTGAGGAATGTTAGGGTAGTGTCCCACAACATCCACTCCTACAAGTATATCAAAGCACTGTGTCTGTTAAGATACTAAATATTAAGCCGAAAGACAGAAAAAAAGTAATGAATTTCTGCATCGCCAAATCCTTTGTGCCGTGATGGCACAGAAGTTTGATTGTTGGCTTTTGAGTCTGAGGGTTACCATGACATGATCATTGTCTCTTCTTGGCAGAAGACGACCATCTCTTCTATTATGTTGAAAGGTGTTGGCTCTGCCGGTCATGAGCACGAAGGTGACTCTTCGAGCCTGCTTCGCTTCTGCACCCTATTTGGCAAATATGGCAAACAAAATATCCTTCATCTGCTGAATTCAGAATCTTCTCATCATCATTATTGTGCACCTTCATGTGCCTTTTCATTCTACTGATTGATTTGCAGACCATATCACACAGTTGACATAGGAATCCATCAGGTCTTTTTGAAAACAGTAGCTATGTTCTTCCCTTGACGGCTTCGGAAAAACCAAACCGGCGGCAGAGAAGGCAACTTTCCCACACTGCTGACAAATATGCCGATCCCTGACATAGGCAGGTGTCAGTTTTCCTCAGGGTTCACTTTATGTAACAGTTCTCAATCCTTTTGCGTTCGAACCAATCACATCCATCTGAAACCATTCTCCTCCAGGCACTCCTGTCTTCAGCTTTAACTACTCATTCATGGACTCCGATCGCAGTTGCCACAAGGTTTGATTTCAGAACATCCTTAAACCTTTTCTTGGGTTTGTGGTGAGGCCTTTTGCCCTGAACACACTCTCCAAAGAATATTCGTTTTGGAAATCTGTCATCATCCATTTGGATAAGGTGTCCAGCCCAACGGAGACTGTTCTGTATGAGGAACTTTTCAATGCTGGATGAGTTGGCAGATTCAAGCACATTGGCATCAGGGGTCAACATCTGCTCCTCAGGATACTCCTCAGGCATTTTTGATGAAATCTTTCAAGTGTTTTTACGTGCCTTCGAAAAGTGACCTATGTTTCAGATGCATAGAACAGCACCGCTAAAACACACGATTTATATACAACCCTTTTCTCAAGTTGCCCAAAGGGGATATCACCACTGGTGGTTTATCAGCGCCCTAAGTCACATACATACATACATTCATACGTACATACATACGTACATACGTACATACATACATACATTCATACATTAATACGTACATACATACGTACATACGTACATACGTACATACGTACATACATTCATACATTAATACGTACATACGTACGTACATACATACATACATACATATATGTCATGCTGACCGGGGTCATTTGGGAGCAGAAGCAAAATTATGATTGACTATCCGAAGTTTCGAACCCGTCACGATTATAACTTTACTTCTTTTTTATGTGCAAGACCACCCCGTCGACTTCTTTATTTTTTGCCGTAATTAAGTCGTTGTCTTCGTAGCGTCGTCATAGGCCTTGTTAGGAACTATATCAGTTTCCAGCAGACGCAAGTCTTACCTTTTCACTTTTGTTTTATTCGATTGGAAAATGGATGTGGTCCGATAACTTTTTCGTGATTTCCTTTTTTCAGGTGGCTAATGGAAGTCACCTCTGATTTGAATGAACTCATTACCAAGCTGAGGTGAGGAGATAAGTCTGAGAGCGATTATGTATGCTGTATGGTATGATAGTTTATTCTAATGATAGTTTATTTTAATAGCGATCAGCACGGGTATTAATAACACCTTTTCTCTTTTAAGGGTTATTTTCTTAACAAAGACCTCGGTTGCTCCTGCGCTGAAAGGAGTGCATCCCTCGAAAATATGTGCCTGAACGTTGTTCCTGAATATTTCTGTTCTGATTGCTATTATTTTGATATCATGTGTTTCTAAAGGCTTAAGTTGAGATGAAGAAGCCGTGACACTGAATTATTTTTATCTTATAAATTGTATAAAGGAATGGTCTGTCTTGATGCTGAAGAATCCGTTTATAGACGTGTATAAAATATCCTGAGGAAGGTCACACGTACCGCCTGATAATGTAACATGTTGGATTATGTCTTCATCCTGCTGTACTATTACCCGCCTTTGATTGTAACAATAGCACGCTCGACTGCTTGTCTTTTTGCTCCCTCACTGCCCCGTATTCGAAGTTTGCAAAAGATAGACATGGCTTTGGTATCTGATCGCCTTTGTGGAGCCGCCGGATACGTGGTCGAATGGTGGGGATAACCCTCTGAACAGGCATGATGCGGGCGTGATTTACTTGTGCAAGTTTGGCCGCACAAACCGTATGACCGCTCGAGTGTGGCTGCGCTAGTGATTTCATTTAACTTCGCAGTCGCACCAGCAATTGAGTTCCAAAATGAGTCGCGAGACCACCAGTTTCAAGGGGATAATTCTCACTGAGATATATCAGGCATGCTCAGACCAAATGAGTCGTGTCATCGCAAACCAGATTTGCATAAGTGGAAAATCGGCCTAAAATTAGCACTCATTCAGGGGGTGGGGTGGACGCAGGACGTGGGGAGGAGTAAAAGGAACAATTTGACGATAACGCGGGAGTAAATGTTTTGTCGCTTGCTCCATCATTTAACCGTTTAAACTATATTCAGTTAGGTAAGCCATCTGTTACTGGTAAATCCCAACTGAATGGATTGTGAGTTCGACATTCGTAGTCTTGTTGAGAAGTATGTTAATGTTTATCGCCTCAACTCAAACTGTATTAAGTAATGTTAAGTGACACTTCACACTTCAGTTCTGTTCAGCTTGGTTTAGAAACCGCTAGGGAAATAGAGGGAAGAAAAGATAGCAAAGTAGTTGCTTGGTTGCAAAAGTGCGGTAACGTTGTCGTAGAATAAATCAAGATTTACTGTTTGTAGCAAGTTCGACCGTGTGAGATCAGCTGCTGGGATGGCTGAAGCATTCAAAGTCAAGGTAGGACTGCTTCAAAGGTCAGCACTGAGCCCATTATTGTTTGCTGTAGTTATGGAGCAGCTGCCAGGAGAGGTACGGAATGAAATACTTTGGTCAATGATGTTTTGCAGATGATATTGTGCTGGTGAGAGAAAGTGGGGAAGAAATTGAACATGATTCAGAGAGATGGAGAAATTGTATGGAGAGAAGAGGAATAAAAGTGAGTCGGACCAAGACCGAGTATTTATGTGCTAATGAACAAGAGGGGAGATTTCCAACGGTAAAAATGGGAGGAGTAGAAGTGCCCAAAGTAGAGGAATTTAAGTATCTTGGCTCTTCAGTACGAACAGATGGAGGGTGCGCGAGGGAAAATGAAGAAATGAGTGCAGGCAAGATGGAATGCATGGAAGAAAGTTTCAGGACTGCTGTGTGGCAGGAGAGCACCAGCAAAAGTGAAGGGAAAAATTCATCAGACTGTAGTGCGACGTTGCATGATGTATGGCTTAGAGACAGTAGGAATAACTAAAAATCAGTAAGCAGAACTGGATGTGGCAGAGATGAAAGTGCTCAGGTTTGCTCTGGGAGTAACAAGAAAGGAAAGTATTAAAATTGAGTACATCCGTGGAACAGTGAGGGTAGAGGAGATCAGTACAAAGTTGAGGGGATTAAGATTGCAATGGTATGGGCATGTGAAGAGAAGAGAGGATACCTATGTAGGAAGAAGGGTGATGCAAATGGAATTACCCGGGAAACGGAATGTGGGAAAGTTCATGGATGCGGTAAAAGATGGAAGGAGGGGAGTTGGGGTTACTGAAGGAGATGTGCATGACCGAGGAAAATCCGATGTGGCGACCCCTAGTAAAATAAGGAGAAGCCGAAGAAGAAGCAAATTCTACCTTGCGTTTACCGAACATCCCCCCATTCTAAATTTCAAAATGCGTCCCCACCAAAGTTTTTTCCATCCTTAGTCAGTTAAGAGTTAGCTCTTTATTCTCTGTAATATGTTAGGGTTTGTTAGCTCAAATGTCGTTGTTTTTCGTTAGTTTTGTTGACCTTAAATCAAGATCCAATCCCAGTGTGATAAAGGAAGCTTTCAATTTTAAACAGGGACGCGAGAAAGACGAGAAGAACTGTTAGTATTGGTTACCATGGAAACATTGTGGATGTCTGGTAATGTATCAAATGTAATTTTAACATGGAAACTATGTAAAGAAGCCGACATGAGTGAAATAATTATCACCCTCAGACATGCTTTGGATATGGTGCACAATACCTGTTACTATTAGGGGTTGTTGGTGTTGCTATTGTAGTTAACAAAGGCACCAGAATTTGCATCCAGCTTGTTTGCAGGTCTTATGCGATCAACAGAGAATGGTAGATATTTCAATGTCACCTGTGATTGTAGCATTTGTAAGGGTATTTATGATGATATGATTGTTAATTTTTGTCGTCTCGACTGCATCCGAAGTGAATTGAACGCCAAGCTCCGAAGTGAGTTGGACGTGAGTCATAACAGGTGGAGTTTGGCATTTGCTACCTGTACATTCACATTGAACACGAACCCTTTAGCTTTACATTAGCTTAATTAAATATTATCGAAAAAAAAACCATGTTTAAGTCACAAATATTGTTACTACCAAAACGATGGCCTAGTTAGGTTAGCGTTATTACACAGCCATTTGTACCTGCAGTGACGCAATCACCAAATGATGACCATCTAAATGCACGTCTTATGAACAACGTCCTGGTAGCTCAGTTGTCATAGCATCTGCCTGGAAAGGCGAATTTGGATGGTCTTGATTTGATGATTGTATCACTACATTCTTTCAAAAGTTATTAACTTGAACAATCTTTTTGTGGTACAAAATTTGAAAATATACATTACATATATTTTCCTTTCTGACGTTTCATACTCTGAAGAGTGTCAGACGAAAAATGATTTTAAGTATGATTTTAGCGCAATGTCGCAAATTTTCAAGGCGATTTTCAAGTTATTAACGTGTGTATTGATACGGTTTAGCTGTATTTCATTTGAATATTAACTTGCTTTCCCCAGTGGCATAAAATTTTCTCGTTTTCGACTACTGGTATCCATATTATCGATAGTGTGACTGGCCTTCGTTCTAAGGGATGTATTGTTCCAAATAACGCTGGCGTTTGCAATGTTAAGATGTCTTGAACAGTTATCTCCAGGATATTGTTTTGATATTTAGCATATGTTAAGCTGCAGAGCGTTTAAAATAGGCTGCCTCGCTGCTTCTAAAATTTTAGTACACAATGTAGAAAATTTCGTTTTCCGAAACCCCAAAGTTTAAGACTGATAAATATTGTAGGATGATGCCACTGGGAGAATAAATGTTAACAGTACACAAAAGACCGTGTCTCCACCTTGATTTTCATTCCCAATATTCCCAAATATATACAACAAAGATGAGAAGCTGGTCTAAAATTTTAAGTCCAAGCGGGGAGACCATTGTAACGACACCATATTTTCTGTATTGCAATAAATTCAAGGAATACTGGGATCATCTGCTGTTTTCCTCTGTAGAACCGGATTAACTTGGGCAGATTGCCCCTAACGCTCAGTAGTTTCTGTTGTCAAATCAGCTTTCTCTTATTTTAAGTATCCGTGCATTGACGCGAAAACCAGAGGATTGGAATCTAGGAAGAAACTAATTTTTGCTTGTTTTTTGTTGCTAGGGAACGACTTGCAGCGGAATACGATAAAACTGGTGAACTTCTAGTTGAACTAGGGTCCGATCAGACATCATTACATAATCCGTTTAACGGAGGATATTACCCAGTCCAGGTAAACATCTCCCAAGCGATAGAACATTTTGTGCCTAAGAGGTTGAGAAGGGTTCCCCAGTTTCAAATTAGTTTAAGGGGTCTCAAGTTTCACCTTCGATTTTTTAGATTTAAGTAGTTATATCCTTATATCATATACAATTCTACCTTAGGTTATCTACACAAATTGACTCTGAGACGCTTATTAAAGATTTCAAACTTTTGGTTCGTCTTTGACTGGAGAGTGATTGGTAATCAAATATGTACGATATGTTATGTAATCAAATATATACGATATGTTATGAAACTTTAGCAAGAGTGAAGTCGTACGTTTTTTGCAGATGTTGATTTAATATGGATGTGGTATGTTACGAAAATGACCCCGCCGCTCTCCTGGCATTTTACCATAGAAAGTTTGGAGAACTGAACCTGTGACTGTTCCCGGGATGGTGGTTAGTGAATGCTCCCCTATGGTATGGTAATAAACTAAGTGTGAAATTGCCTGGATTCTTAATGAATTGTAGATGTATACGTAGTTCAGCTCTCTCTCGTTTTACTCATACGTACGCCAATGACAAAATCTCAGGCGAAATGATAAAACTATATTATTCATGTGTAACATAGCCAGTTGTGTTATCTTCAGTTTCGATATAACAATAATCTGTTCCCAAATTTCCGACTGCCTGAAATCCTGAGCATGCGACAGAGTCCCTTATTAAGGCCCATGCTGTTTTTAATTCGTCGAGGGATTGTTTCCGTTCAAGTGACGGGAAAATAGCAAATTTGCTATATAATAGTAGCCTCTAAGTTTTCTTATGGTCGATCAGATCTACTTAAGAGCTTTGAAATGGTGATTAGAGGATTTTGATGAATAATTCGTTGTTTATCAATCATTATGTTTTGTCCTATTAGCTTTCTTTCGATGAAGCCAATGAGGTTATGCATCAGGATCCTGCACGATTCAAAGAACTTGTACAAGAGAGGTGAGTCACTTTTGGGTTGCACATGCGTATTCAGTTTTGCTTGAACAGAAGTTTAAGGGAACCAAGGAGGGGATTAGGATCCAGCCATTAGTGTTTGCAGACACCAGGACATACTTAGATCAGATTTCACTTAGATTAACAGCAGACTTAATCACACAGTTAGGAACCGGTGCATAAGAAGTCATGTTTGTTATTAGGTTTGTGTACTTCAGGAATGTAGAGAGAGGACTGAGATACAGTCAAGTACCAGAGCATGATCCCCTTCGGGAATCACCATCTTGACGTCATGAAGGGGCTTGCGTGCTTCCATGATCCCAGGAGTTATGCTAGCTGGAGCTCAAGCTCCTGGTAGGGTCACCCATGCCAAACTGGTCGACGAATAGAAGCCAGACGAAGAGTGATCCACTGGTCCTCCAGGTTGGGGGTTGGGCACAGTGCTAACATTTCTGTCCCGGAAAAACGACTACGTTACGGAAACAGCAGCAAAGACAAACTCTACTTCAGGGTGTGTTGGGCCTTCCTGGTCCGGTGGGACTCGTATGAATGCTGATAGTCAAAGCCGAGAGGACGCTACCGGCAGGATGAGGGAGGGCCTGAACAGCACTAAGACAAAGATCAGAGTAGGACACTGGAACGTGAGGACCATGTACGAGACGGGCAAGCTGGCACAGGTAACATCAGAGATGAGAAGCTTCAATCTCCATGTCCTAGGAGTGAGCGAGAGTAGATGGACTGGATCTGGACGGATGAAAACCATCACTGGAGAAACCGTCCTATACTCTGGGAGAGACGACGACCAGCACCACGAGGGAGTTGCCATCATCCTCAGGAAAGGCATAGAGCGGTGCCTGCTAGAGTGGAAGCCCGTCACCAACAGACTGATGAGCGCAAGACTGAAGGGCAGGCACGTCAACATCCCCATCATCCAGTGCTATGCACCAACCAACGACAGCAGCGATGAGACCAAGGACGGCTTCTACAGCCAACTACAGGCCACGGCAGAGAAAGCCCTACGACGCAACCTTCTCATCGTCGTGGGGAATCTCAGCACCAAGGTCGGGAGTGACAATATGGGTTACGAAGGAGACATGGGATGAGGACCAGGAATGACAACGGGGAGAGACTGGTGGAGTTTTGCGCCATGAACAACCTTGTGATAGGAGGGACTCAATTCACACACCGTCACGTCCACAAACTGACCTGGAACTCGCCGAATGGAAGAGACAGGAACCAGATTAACCACGTGATGATCAACGGTATGTGGCGAAGTTCCCTACTAGACGTGAGGACCAAACGGAGCGCGGACGTCGGGAGTGATCATCATCTAGTAATTTCAATCATCAAGATGAAACTGATGAAGACTCCAGCAGGGACCGACTTTCAGACAAGATTCAACACCCAGCAACTGAGAGAGGACAAGATCAGGGCTGCCTTCATCACCGATGCCAGAAACAGATTCCAGGTTCTGCAAGACCTGGCAGATCGACAATACATCGACACAGCATGGCACCAGATTGCAGCACTGTACACTGAGAGCAGCAAGGAGAAGCTTGGATACCGAAAGAAGAATACCAACAAGGACTAGATGCAGTAAGAGACCTTAGATGCCATCACGGAAAGAAGGGAGACCAAGAAAAAGCTACTTCATACAAAGTCTCCGCGACTACACGAGAGACAAGGGAGCTTACAGAGAGGTGCACAAGAAAGTAAAGAGGCTCGCTCGCCGCAACAAGAGAGATGTCATGGACCAACTGGCAGTTGAGGTAGAAGAGGCGGCAGCACAACGAGAACAAGGGAGAGTCTTCACGATCACCAAGCGTATGTGTGGCAAGTTCAGGGGAAGCAACAAGGGGCCAATCAAGGACAAACAGGAAAAACTTCTGACGGTAGAGAAGGAACAAGTAGAGAAATGGGCTGAACACTCCCGGGAAGTCCTCAACCGACCGCCAGCTGATGAGGAAGCTGTCTTCCCAGAAGCCACGTAAGACCTAGAGATTGACACGGACCCTCCAAAAAGGGAAAAGATTGTGGCTGTCATCAAGACCCTGAAAAACGGCAAGTCACCAGGCCAAGACAATCTTGATGTTGAGCTGTTTAAGGCAGACCCTTGAGTGAGCAAGGCAAGGAGCATATTCGGAGAGATGCACAGCATCTGGAGATCCACACAGTACAGTACCAACACTAAGCTGAGACTGTACCAGAGCTGCGTTCTATCTACGCTCCTGTATGGATCTGAATGCTGGAGGAAGACGGAGGTGGATCTTGCCAAACTTGTATCCTTCCACACACCTGTCTTCGAAGAATCCTCCGCATCTTTTAGTCGGAGAAGATTTCCAACGAAAACCTGCTAAGGAGATGCAAACAAGAGGACTTGTACACCATCATTACAAGAAGAAGGTGGAGGTGGATAGGACATGTGTTGAGAAAGGACCAAGTCAATCACAAGAACAGCACTGCACTGGACCCCAGTTGGAAAGAGGAAGAGAGGAAGACCAAGAGTGACGTGGAGGAGGACAGTGGAGAATGAGATGAAAGTAATACGACACTCTCGGGGTTCATTGGCTAGGTTGGCTCGGGACAGGCAGAAGTGGAGTGGATTTGTTACTGCCCTACACACCACTGGGTGTAGTGGATGATGATGATGAATAAACCAGAGCATGATGGGTAGCTGTTTTATATACCTGGGTCGAAGAAGTTGTGGCATCTGTAATTTTTCACATGGGAGAGATAGCTGACCTATGATCAACCGTGGTCTAGTAGTTGCAAAGACTTGGTTGTTGTGAAGTGGTAGCGAGTTTTCCGTGGCAGACATGCGAGGGATATGTCCTCCCCTGCTATTGAGAAAAAATATGGTAAGGGAGAATGGTGATTATGTCAGCAAGTTTGTAATAAAGTTGATCCCATTCTGTGATGTCGTTGAAATATTTAGATATTATTTCACGGGCTGATTGTTTTCCTGTGTTCCTCCTCTTTGTAGTTTACGACGGCAGGTAAATGCTATCAACAAACTATCGGATGCGGGCATGGCTTTTTGGGATTACGGTAACGCATTCCTTCTGGAAGCAGGAAGAGCAGGTAACTGTATAACAACAATGTCGCCGTATGTGGTTGAGACGTGGTACACTGATTGAGCACAATTTGATTTATGTACAAAATTACTGATGATGTCACTGGCAGTCATTACGTCTTCAGCATAATTTAAAGACAATCAAACTCAAATTAGTAATAGTTAAAACTAAGTGCTTTACACTGTATGAAGTGCCGTTACAAACTTAAGCTAAAAAGGCATTGTTGTAGGGAAGTCTTTAAGCTATTTGTCAAGTAAGGTAGGAAACAGTATATCTAGATTCCTTCATGAGAAATTCAGGGCCGAAAACACATTCTTCTCCCACATCCATTTTATTGTGATTATAATTGTAGTCTTTAGTACAAAAAATTCTATACCAAGTTCTACTTTGTACATTTAATTAACAGCAAGGCTTCAATTTGCGACTCAAAATTCAAACTATGGCACGGTTCTTCAGTGTGTTAAAACAGTTCACTAGTACCACCCTACTCGCAAGCAGGATTGCCAAAAAACCCGTCGATCTGTATTACACCGGAAAATTCGAGGTATGAAAGGTTTTGAGATTCGAGGCCCCAGTCAGAGCAGCCTCATAAAGCGCGTGGTTAGCTGTATAGCCCATCTTCGATGTGTGACACGGATAACATCACTATCGTCACATCTAGTCACAGCTCCCAATCATAGGAAATAGTCTCACACAATACCACCTCATCCTCTCCAATTCATCTCAGTACTATTTTTGCCTGTAACCCTTTTTATTCCGGACAATCACAGACCAAACTGCTGCTCTACTGTAAGAACAAAAATTCGTTACCTTCCCGCTAAGCCGAAAATTCTGTCACTTTTGGCATCCATTCCGACTCCCCCGCCCGTAATTTATCAGTAAATAAAAGGTCGAGAATTGACAAGAAAAGTATCATATGCACTTGAATGGACAAGATTTTTTAATACTTGCTTCTTAGTCTTATCAACCCCAGTTTGTTAAGAATCCGTATAACAATTATTAGCTGTAATTCAAGTCCCACTTGAGTCGATGTTTTTCACTGCTCAACCATTGCTTCACTAGTGAAATATAAATTTATGTCTTCGTCATGCGATAAACTTTTGTCTGTCGCATAACTAAGGCCCTCTAGATCGAAAATTCACGAAAGAGTCGTTATCATCGAAAGGACGGCAAATTTACAACTTTTATATTTTGCTGTTTATGCGCTAGCCTTACGGCAATACCTTTTCTGGAACTGAAATGAACACACAAACAGAAAGCATGAACGTATGTTGTACTTGCTGTGTTGGGGGTGTGGTAGCGAGTTGTTACCCTCTTCTGACGTCATGTCTGGAAAATATTCTTTTTCTCATTGATTTAACGTTTGTTTGCACAGGTGCTAATATATTTAAGCCTGGAGCTACTGGTGAAGTTTTTAAGTATCCATCTTATGTCCAAGACATCATGGGGTAGGTTTTGTTTGGCTTTTTAAATATTATATCTGTAAATCTTAGATTTATTTGTAGATTCTATGCTGTCGGCAACCGTTTTCCGTAGGCGTGGAACAAACTCGTGTTAGTATAAGGGCAGTTGCTAAAACGCAGATACACGAACAATTAAATGCATGTCTTTTTTACCCGCGATTTCCGTGATGTCCGCATTTGATGCCTGTTATACCATTGTTTATAAACGACAGCTGTATAAAGAAGTGCATACCTCTACACAGAACTACCTCTTTCTTCTCAACAACCCCGGGTTCCCGCAAATGTGTCTTTCAAGCCAAATGCAATTGACCTGTTCTAGATCGTACTATCCCTCCAGTCAATTCAGGAATTTGTTTCAAAGCACGAGTTTTAACTAATTTTACGACGTAAAGCACTTACGTTGAGTTGATGGTCATTTTGTTCTGATTCTGATATGCGAAATTCCGTCTGTTGCATTCTAGCGACATCTTCTCACTTGGATATGGGCCTTTCAGGTAAACATGCTTTATTTTTCTGCTAATATTACTACGTCTGCTCAGGCTTAATCATAATTATTTTTGCAAAGTCACAATGGGAGCGGTTATTGCTGGAAACTTGAATTAATGATGTAGAGAAAATTCATCTAATATGGCCAACGGACAACTTTAAAAGTTCTGTTCTAGTGAGCTAAGGAGGAAGGATGGAAGAGAGTAGACGTGACAATTATGTTGCTCTTTACCAATAAATGACATAATTCACAATAAAACTGCGCTTTGTCCTAAGTCCGCCTAGAATTGGACGCTGTAAGTGGACAGTGACTTGGTCGTTAAATAATCATGTGTGAATTTTCGCACACTCCTCTCCCCCCATTCCTATAAGATCCGCACAAGAGGTCAGTATCGAGTTTTTTCACTACCAACAAGAATAAGTCTTATTTGCAATATTTTATCTCTACTCAGGTGGGTGTGCACTAGCTGCTTACCCTCGGACTTAGAAGAGAGCGATAAGATCGCGCTTGAAGTCATGGAGGCAGCAGTTGAAAGCGAACAGGGTAAGTGTTGCTAAACTATTTAATTTGCCGATGTCCCTTTACGTAAGCACCCGAATTTATCGTATGCATCAATAGATGTATTTAGCATTTTGGTCATTACAATTATAAACCGTTTATTGTATGCCTTTAGAAATGCATGTTTTCTAAGTACAGTATCATGGGACGCACTTAGGACATGTTAAAGTTATTTGTTATTCATATATAATTGACCTGAAGGCATTCTATTAATTAAGTTAGTGTTGGCTGTATGCTTGGGTTAGAGTCAATTGTGAGGTTTGAATATAATTAGCTTTAAATGGTGGAGAGTTTGCTATCCATTTGTATCCGTATTCAGCAAGTATGGAAGGAATTTATTACAGTATTTGATTGATGCCCGCAGTGGCCGCAGAAGCTCCAGTGCATCTGATTTCGCACGACGAATTCACTGGTACTATAGATTGTTTAAACTTTGAAGAACGCTGGTATCTCGGAGATACATTCACCATTCATTGTCTCCTGCATATCTTACATGAAGTATTTACGCAACATAATAATAAGTAGGAATCACTACAATGCTCCCCCATTTTTTCAAAACAAGAAAGCAAACGTTAAAGTCTTAAGTTTAAGTCATTCTTCGCCCTTTTCTTCATCTCATCAAGTTAGATGGTATTGCCATACAATTGATATTCTTGGTCGCTTTGAACGTCTAGATAACACGTTATTGTTCTTTAAATTTTTTTGGTTGTATGAGGGTCGTTCTGTGTGAGAGCAAGAACCGTCGGAGTTTTTCTCTCCAGTTCCTCTCTTCTAGATTTGCTGTCTGCAACACTTTCAATAATGTCGTTGAAGTTTTCAATATTAGCATTTCATTGTGGCCATAATGGAGTACTTGCTTCCCAATCAATGTTCAGCGACTTCATGTACCTTTCAAATTCAGTTATATTGAACAGTGGTCCATTATCATTGGCAAGTTTGACTTGTATGCCGTAAGTTGCAAATTTTCGGTTGAACTTTGGAATTACGGCCTGAGCGGAGGTAGAATGCGCAATCTCTACTTCTGCAAACTTTGTGTATTTGTCAATGGCCACCAGTAAATATTGTTGAGAATTTGGTATTGGTCCTAGAAAGTCAATTTCTGCATGGTACCAAGGTATGTTTTTGAGTTGTTGTTATCTGCATTGGCTCTATTGGCTTGCTTATTACCACTGCTTGGCAAGAACTGCACCTTTCTTTTAATTTTTTAGCTTTTTGGCTCTTGTTTGGGTACCAAATCTTTTCTGTCAACAAACTCTTGGTCTTTTCAATACCTTGAAGGCAAGTTTGTGCTACCTGAGTTGTCTTGTAAGGCTTCTGGGATTATAATTCGGTTTCCTTTGGTCAAGTTATCATTTGTTTTGTTGCTTGTAATTCCTTCTCGGCAAGGTAAGAAATTACAAGCAAGGTAGGATCTTGTTTTCTTTGCCCCATTTTCCTGTGTCTAAGGCTGTCTGAGCTTTTTGTAACACCTATCTTTCTTTGTTTCTTTTTGTGTCTCTTCCAATGACATGGACTTTGGAACTGCTTACCCTGTGAGATAATTGACATACTCTTTAGTGATGCTGCCTTCTGAACTTTTTGAGGCTGTAACATCTATCGGATGTCGACTCAGGTAATCAGCTTCATTTGTACTTCCTCTCTTGTAAATGACATGAAAGTTATATGGTTGTAACCTCGTAATCCATCTCTCGGTACATGGTGGTGGTTTTGATCTAAGATTGTGAAAAATAGACTCTAGGGCTTTGTGGTCAGTTATGATATCAAAATCGGCACACAGTAAGAAGAGTCTAAAATGCTCTACTCCCCAAACTAATGCAAGTCCTTCTATGTCAGTTTATGAATATTGACTTTCTGCTGAACTAAGTGCTCTACTAACATATGAAATAATTCTGTAACTTTGAGCTGTCAGTTTCTTTCTGTGCTAGGACGTCACTTATACATTTCGGAGATCTATCAACAATTAGTGTACTTCTCTTCTGTGTATCGAAATATGCAACTACAGGTGCTTGAGTTAGCTTTTGTTTTAGCTGATTGAAGGCTCTTTGTTTGACTACTTTACGTAGACTTCGAATTTGGTGTCTTTCTTTGTTAACTCATGCAGTGGTAATGTTAGAGCTGCATAATTAGGAATACTGCATGCATTTGCCATTGTTAAGAAACTACGTACTTCTGACACATTCTGTGGAGGTGCAACTTTTTGATGCTTTGACACTTTCTGGATCGGGTCTTTTACCTTTTTCATTGAATACAAGACCATAGAATTTCTTTTCTGCTTGTAGAAAACTGCATTTTGATGCTTTGACACTTTCTGGATCGGGTCTTTTGCCTTTTTCATTGAATACAAGACCATAGAATTTCTTTTCTGCTTGTAGAAAACTGCATTTTGATGCTTTGACACTTTCTGGATCGGGTCTTTTGCCTTTTTCATTGAATACAAGACCATAGAATTTCTTTTCTGCTTGTAGAAAACTGCATTTTGATGCTTTGACACTTTC
>JANTCA010009114.1:0-23443 GCA_024741275.1 Chironex yamaguchii
ACTAGGCATTGCCACCTAAGGTAAATCCCCAACCCACATATCTCCACCCTACACCCCTGTTTATCGACATTAAATTTTTTCAATCCCCCCCGCGTCGAAGCCAGTTACACTATCAATCGAGACCCAGCGCGTATGCCCACAACCGATATTTCAATGAAATTGTGATTGCTGAATTTTGCATTTTGCCACCATTAAAATTGGCCGCCGAATTACAAGTTACCTCTCATTAAAAGTGTGAGTTGGACATCTAGCACCTTGGGCGCTTTTATATCATTGGTTTAAAGTGTCGATTGCATTTACCAGTGACGTTTCTTTAATTTTTCTGACTTCGAAGGGGTGGCTATTTGAAGGGGCGATTAAAAGAAGATAAAGTTTATTGAAAAGGCTCATCTGGAGAGGGCATTCTCTCAAACTATTGCAAGCAAGATATTCAAGCAAGGATGTTTCATTTGTGACAATAGTTTAAATGCATTAAGTTTAATAAGCAATGTAAAGCCGAAAAAAATACAAACTGTTTCCACAAGATTTATCGTGAAGGACGTGACGATATTTGATGGAGTAGTGTGCAAGTTTGTGTGTAAAGGAAAGGGTCTGAGGCTGAATGAGCAGGTTTTCGTTGAATAAGAAGTCTGACAGGACTTAAAAAATTTTCGGGGTATAAAGTGAACCTCTTTGACAATTAGTTTCACTGTTCATAATAACCTAGCAATTTAACATTACATAACATCATCACCATAAGCATATTCGCTTTAATGACAATTTTCCAAGGTTGCATGCCTTCTTTTGACTGAGCTTTAACCTATAATACTCTTAGCTTGCTCTTGATTCGCATTCCAAACTTTGTAATCCTTACCCATTACTTCAATCTATGTCATCCTTGGTACTCCTCTACCAAACCCTGCTACGAAACTCGAGAAAAGGTGCTATCTCTTCGTAATTTCTAATGTAAGGAATCACGATGTGCAGTCATGTCAAGAGGAAAGACTTCATAACATTGCTTAGATTAACAATAGGCGTTTTAGTGGCGCCTCCCTATTGCAGTAAATGAAAAAACTTCATACTTTACAATAATATCAACGGTGTGTAAATTATGAAAAGTTAAACTATTCATACATCGCTATGTTTACCAGTGATTTAGCTGTACTTTAGTGCCATTCATGTGCCCACATTTGCATGTCGTATTTGATGCAGTTTATTGACAGTATCATGCAGACATCTATTAGGTCATATACTACTAGCCATACATTTCAATTTTCTAACTTATACGATAATGTCTATTTCTAGAAAAAGCAAACCTGTATGGAGAAATTGACTCAATGCTAAAGTCTCCCACATGGGTTATGGCTAAAATAGTCAGTGTTTCAAGAGCAACTTCAAAGGGTAAATTCAAGGCTTCCTTTTCATCTTCCTTGATGTGAGGTACATATACCATATTAAAACGAATTACATGACACTGCAAGTAAAATAGAGTGTATGCTTAATATTTCCATACCACCTCACTTATTATACGGTTATAGGTTGTCATGTTTATGTGATAACGTAAAGACACTGAACTCGGATTATAAAAAGGACTTAGTAGAGGACTTTGCACATCACATGAAAATTCTGTCCCTTCTGAAGCGAGTTGATGTACAAATTTGAGCTTGGATCACGGGAAAAACGTACGACAATCGAATTTGACACTGACCAGTCTCAGAGCTAAGTTTTGATTAAGTACAACAACGTAGACGTGTATTTTGGAGTTAGAAAAGGAGTTTGCAGTCAAAAGGGTTACCTTTGTATGAGGGCTTGCAGTCAAAAAGAAATGAAAGGCTCAGGAGTACGAATCAGTTCTCCGTGGTTTGCAAACAAATAAGATAGATATCCCTTAGGGATACACCTTAACCTCAATCAAATTTGATGCAGGCTTGAAAATGATTCTGCTGTTTTCACAGATGTCAATCTTAGTACAGTAAACACTCTACGTCCTTGTCTTTTTTCCTTCTCTTTCCTGACAAACATTTCCAATGATGTTCAGTTTTTCGCCCGTATTTCTGCAAGTAAGTTATGTTTCAGTAATACGTAGCAAAAGTTTGTGACCTCTGACAAGTGAAGAGATCATCTTAAGTTGTATACTTTCTCCGGGCTATTCCTCTGGAGTGATTCTCTCCAATCATCACATGAACTGCAAAAAGGTGGTACAGCTATGTATGCGTCAACACGAAGTCCTCTGTGGTGACTGGAATGGAGATGTCCTTAGAAGAGGCGCCAAGCCACTTTGTTTGTCATATTTCACTTTCTAATGCCGGCAGTCAGATTTCACTTTTTAATGGCGGCAGCCACATTTGCTGAAGAGTGCAAAATGTGCTTTGTATATGACAGCTGTGTTGCAGGGAGCAAAAAGTAAGAACTGTTGGTTGTCAGTAGGCATAAGAGCAAGTTTTGTAGTAGAGGAAATTTGTGACAAATGGAACAAGGTACAAAAAGCAAGCCATTCAAATATGATATGTTACAGTAATACAAACTTCAGGTTACCAAAATCTAAATGACGAAAACAACCAGTGTAGTTACCAACTGCAACTGATAAATACACACCAAGTATTAAAGATGCCCTGAACAAGTTGTCTTGTGTGCATAACGATACGATTATGTAGAAGTTCCCCAGACGTTAAGCAAAAGGAAAGGATTAATAAATTAGAATGAGCATAGTAAACGGTTATATGGCTAAAAAGGTCCTGGAGCAAGGAACGTATCCCGTCAAAATTAAATACGCCAAAACTTGGCTAAGTCCTATTGGCTATGGACCTGGCTATGTTGTATGTTTTCCCCACTTTTAAGTCTTCTACCTAAGCGAAGGCGAGAATCTAAAGCACTGGTACATTTTGCTCTGATAAACTAACAATACACTACCCGAGTATTTTACATTCCAAATGACCGCATTTACTATAGCGTGCACGTAAGAAATTGTCTCTAGCTATGCTCCACCTATCATCAAAACAAAGCTACAATTAAACTAACAACACTCTTCCTCCCTAGAGTAGGGCTTATTTTACTAAGGAAAATGTTCCACCTCATGTCCATCAAATAACATTCTTTACTAGGTTAATATAAAACATTTTCTTTGATAAAAGACTGCAATATCTTGGCGGTCTGTAACAGCAAATAGCAGTTTAAATCTGGGTTTAAATCTTCTTGTGCCAATTGTAAAAAATTTTCCATATAAATTCATTACTGTTATCTTGCATGGTCACTTCCATAAACATGCAGGTAAACTAAAACGATAACGAAATGTTTTGAAACCAACAAAATACCTTAAATGTAAACATGACATTGACATAGGACATCATATACGGGAAGCGATAATTGTCGAATAACTAAGAGGAAGAATTCGGCGACGGATATCTTCCCGCCCTACAAAGATAACATTATGCACTTTGTTACATTTGATTTGCTATCTTATGCTAAACCAGCGATTGCTTGCAGTGAATTAATAATCAACGAGTGATGAGTAACAAGGGCAGAATTGGGTTTAAGAAATAATTAAATAAATACAATACTTCTGGAAGACAGAGGAAACTTCCCTATTGAAAGTTTAAATATATAAAACTACACACCGATGAAAACTCATTTATAGGCCATGCTATGACAATACTAAGTTTAGGGAAAGATTAGCAAAACCCATGGATTACCTAAACACTATAATACTATGGCTTAAACCCCTTGGACTTCATATACGATGTAATTTGTTCAGGTAGCTCAGCTAAAACTTCACTTGTCAGTGCTGCACTAGCACCAAATCCCTTTCCAGCATAATTCCTGAATGGGACAAACTGAACAATATCTCTCTCAGCAAATTTCCCACGATAAGACAGGCGCTCTATATCTCCATCAAGCTCTTCCATGGCATCAAATTCAGCTGCTCCAACGCCTACAATGATGATTGACATTGGAAGTAACGATGCATTGACAATTGCCTCCTTCGTCTGCTGCATGTCTGTAATGATACCATCAGTTAAAATAAGCAGGACAAAGTATTTTTTACCTGGTTCATTAGCAACTGACTTGGCAGCTATCGCTGCTGTTCCTTTTATCACAGGAGCAAAGTTTGTAGGTCCATACAGCTGCACAACCTGAACACTTCTGTAATACGCTTCAAGTATTCCTTGGATACCAAAGCAATGTGGGTCTGGGTTTCCTGTCAAACTAAATTGATGCATTACTTCGTATGTAGGCGGTACTCTGGCGCCAAACCCAAAACACGGGAAGAGTTTGTCAGTATCATAGTCTTGGCAAACATACCCAACAGCTGTCAATGCTTGAACATATTGATTTGGTTCATAAGGACTCCTGTAATGAAGTGACGAAGGAATCGATGGATCTCCATTTGATGCTGTAAAATCAATAGCCACACTAAAGCATAATTCTAAACCGTTATGAATATAATCCAGAAAAGACAACTCCGTCTCAGATTTTGATTCCACTAGATCAATATGACCTGAATTCTTATAATTCTTCTTTTTTCTTTTCTTTTTTGCATTAACTAACTCAAACGAGCACGTTCCACTCCATTCTTTAAGTTCCCTTGCATTTGTAGTGAACTCACCAATAAAGTCGTGTCCACCATCACTATCCCAGTCATAACACTCCACTTTAATTGTCCGATCAAGATCTCCATTACAAAGGTTACGGGCAAGAATTGTGAAAGGTTGCCATGTTGGATTCAAAGTTTTCTTCACAACCTCCGTTTTGTGAACAGCAGTAAATGAGTTATCTTCATTGCTCCTATAGAAGACCAGGTATGGATCGGACAGGCCAAAAAAATCTTTTTTGTCTAACTTTCTTCCCCGAAATTGCAATGTTATTATCTCTCTGCAAGTGCTCTGCTCCTCGGCAGTCAAGATAATCCTACCATATACTTTGTTGACATTTAATAAATCCGTTTCAATTTTACCCCTATTCTCTCCTACCAGACTACCAAGGGTACATTCACATGAACCAAGATAATCCTGATCGTTGAGATCGTTGGTTACAGCATCGACATCATACACCGAAAATTTTAATTTCTGTATCTCTTCAAAACGGTAATCTAGAAGAAACGGTGTTATGAAATCTGGATTTAGATTGTCTTTGATGACTTCAGTTCTTCCTAATTCATGCCAAGCCTTTTCTTTCCCATTATACCTTTCCACTGATAACACAACCATTGGATCTGATTTTGACAAAATGTCCATATCTCGTAGATTTCTGCATGATACACGAACTTCTACCTTTGACGTTGGTAATGCCAGTGCTGGAGGTATATAACCTGGACAATTTGGTGCTGCTGGCCCCCCAGGTGCACTTGGTAATGGATATGGAGGTCCAGACATTATGAATCCAGCAAAATATTTAAAATGTGAAAGCCTGTTGAAAAGTGCAAAGCTAATTAGCAAAGATTGCCAAGAAGGTAACTTTAAATACAGAAAAATAAAACATTCTTATCAAGACATAATCCGAAGACCCACTCAAATCAACGTGCCACGGGAAATAACAACATTTACAAAGTGTTATTTCACACTAAAAGATATCAAGGTATTAGTATACATTTTAGTTCAGGCATCGTTTTTGTGCAACTCAAATCATAAATTATGACTAAGAAGAGTCTACACAACAGAATACACGTTTGCTTTGAATAATAAGAACAAAGCCACACACCCACGTGTTAACTCCACAGCAGGTTGTAAGTTTTGCAAAAGACTAAAATTTAATGCACGTGAAAACTGTTTTTCTGAATGCCAATATAATCTCCTAAACTTATAGCAAAGAATCAGTTATTCATGTTTGCAACAGAGAAAAACAAAATGATAGATGTGACTAGCAAGCATTAACTAGGATTTTATAATTGAAGTTCTGAACCGGTATCCCTGCATCCAGTGCCAAAGGGTTTTAGTCAAATTCCAGGATTTGATTACGCCGAGACTCACGCTTTAACTCTGCACATGAGCACTACTTGAGCAGTTTTGGCACACGCAATTTCCCAAAGGATGTATGCATCAAATGGACGTCCCAACAGTATTCGTGAATGGAGTAGTGGAGGAAGATGCAACAACATCTGACTATGAAAAGGTGGGAGAGGACGAAAATATATGCCATTTGTTTAAGTTGCTGTACGGAATTAAGCAAAAACCAAGGTGCTCTGACCAACTCCTTTCGAAATACCTCAAATCAACTGGAGTTTTCTAATTCAGCGTACTTGTGTCGCTATAAAATTAGAGCCATTTGCAATAATCTTAGCATATGTGGATTGTAGTGTTTGGATCCCTGTGTTTCTTATTGGGATACCTTGGTAATAGAAGGAAATGACCATGTCTTAGAGCATGTGGAAAATGCCTACTGTAGTAGTTGTGTTATAGTGTAGGAAATTCGTTAACATCCAGCTTATGTGAACACTACAAGGTGTAAGAAGTGGGATATAAGAAAGATGGCAGCCCCTCACATTACCCCACCAGAAAATTTTGATTTTTTGAAAACAGACAAGTGGCCAAAATGGCATCAAAGATTTGAATAATTTCGCATATCATCAGGCCTTTCAGAGAAAGATGACAGATTAACACTTATCTACTCTATGGGAGATAGAGCTGACGAAACCCTTGAAAGTTTCACACAAACGGAGGACGAGGAGGACTATAATATTGTAATTGAACGATATCAAAAAAGAAATTTAGCATCTAATCATGCTTAAGAACCGCAATCAATAGTCTCTGACAATTCGAGCCTTGGCAGAGGTCTGGTGGTTCGTAAAATATGACAAATTGACGACTAGAGACAAATCAACTCTCACCGTTTTGATAAAAATTTTGGCAAGAGCCCTGGTAGAATTTAAAATGCTGCAATCGTCAAAAGAGAAGCTTCTTCCACCAATGCTCATATCTTGTGACTTGGTTTAATCATCGTAACTCCCTTATGTAGCAATGGAGAGCAATTAGTTAAATGATCGATTGTGTTTGGATTGTCTCTAGAAGAAAGATTTTAAGTATGAGTAAATAAATGAATAAATAAATAGATTTGCTTAATATATATTTCACTGTATTACTGGCTACATAAAATGCACAACTCTGTGCAGGGGGATCAGTGGCTGTTGGGGGGATGGGGTGGTTCATTGTCCCAAGTATGATATAAAAGGATGGCCCTCCAGGCCAAACTGGCAGCTTGAGGGAAATTTAAGCGTCCCTTTTCAAGTTTTTACAGAGCAAAGAAGTAATTGTTTAGGACAAATGTGACAACACATTAACTATAGTAATTTTTATAAAGAAGTTCGACTAAGGCTCAGTACTGGCACTTGCTCACCTCTTTCCTTATTCGAGTAAAGACTTCCTTACAAAGAACTTCCTTATAAAAAATACAAGTGTAAATTACATGGAATTATGCCCCAACAGCAGCGTATCCTCTGGGTGTGCTAGGTGTATCCAGCACACCCTGCAAATATCATTGCCAAAGTTTGTATCAAGTTGTGGATAATTACATTTATCGTATCATGAGTTGTAAGCTTCTTCTGAGCTAAGTTTTAATAGATCTTTCTTCGAACATCAGGTTGGGAGAAAAATCTCTCAAAACATTGCTCAGAAACAGCTTACGACACATGACATGATAAACTTCAATTATCCGTGCCTGCAAGCAAGTCAACAAAGACCATGATTTTAAAACATTTTAACCAAGTTGTTTACATCCCTCACAAATGGCAAAAGATGGGGCGTTGCACACCTTAAACAAAAAAATCCACAGGAAGCCAGTAGACAATTGGTATTTTCCCAAACAAACTTCCAGTGAAATGGTACCAATTTTGCGGCGAATTTTGGACATACAAAGCCTTAGTCATGCGACAGAATAGTCAATGTTTCCATCTGTTTGGCTTCTTTTTAAACAAATAATATCTAAATAGATTCAAACCTGGTGCTTTGACTTTGAACAAAGAAAAATGCCATTTCTCACAGAAGAAAGTCTCCTTTTCAGGTCAAGTGACTGATGTGAGAGAATCTCTTGACAGAAGCGAACTTCAAAAGTTTCTTGGTATGGCCAATCAGTTAAGTAAATCTTTAAAGAATGTTGCTGAAATTACAAAACCATTGAGAGATCTACTCAGCAAACGAAATGACTGCAACTGGGCTCAGCCACAACAGCAAGCATTTCAGCAATCTTAACGTATGCCGTGAGAGGTTCAGTGATCTTGTCATTAGAAAGTTCTTTAAGATTGGAACTGACCACAAGACAGTAGTCAGGCTCCTTGAAAAAAAGGATCCTGATGTTCTCCAACCAATGGTTCAAAGACTTCGAATGCACCTTATGTGTTACGATTACAGTAAAACACATGTACCAGGTAAAGAACACGTCTCAGCAGATGCACTCTCTAGTGGCTCCTGTGCACAATGAGGATACCACACTCCATGAAATAGGTCAAACTTTTTTCAATCAGGTGGTCTACATGCGACAAGCCAGCAGCTGAGCAGAATAGTACAACACCAGCAAGAAAATGAAACGTGGCCGTTAATACACAAATTCTGTACACAAGGGTGGTCGACAAAGTTCACGGTACAATCATCCACTAACACCTAAGATAACTGTTCAAAATGGCTTGCTAATGGGAGGAAAACGTATCATAATATCTAGGGTCCTAAGAATGGAGATACTAAAGAGACTACACGATGATCACTTAGAACTAGCAAAATGTCATAAATGTGCAAGTAACTCAGCTTGGTGGCCCGGACTTAGGAAGCCAATTAAAGACCTTGTAGCTAATTGTAGCACCTACCAACAACACAATCATAACAAACCAGAACCACTCAATATCATCAGCACTCCCTGAGTACTCATTGCAAAAGGTGGCTACTGACCTACTAGAGTACAGAATGGGCAATTTTTTGTTGTAGCGAGTTATTTCTCTAGGTACATGGAACTAGCAAAATTGCACTCTGTTGCATCTGACAATATTATTCTTCATCTAAAGTCTATATTTGCTAGACTTGGGATACCAAAATATCTCGTGTCACACAATGGTCCTAAATGTACATCAAAAACATCTTCTGTATTTTCTCAAGAACACGGTTTCCAACACATAACAATCACCTTGAAAATTTGCGACATTGCGCTAAAAACATACTTAAAAGCGTTGTTCGTCTGACACTCTTCAGAGTATGAATCGTCAGAAAGGAAAGTATATGTGTATGGCAACCTATTTATACAAAACATGTAGCAAAACTAGCCAATCATAAACAAGAAAGGAAACAAAGAAAGAGAAAATGAAGAAACAAAACATTATTGAAAGAGTCCAATTGAAAAAAACCCGAACTCTTTCTGCCTACAGAGTACTAGTTTTCTTGTTTTAATGTAGATAGACTCCAATACACTTAGATGAAAGGACAATCTAGCTGTGCCAATTATCCAAAAATTCTCGTCCTTGTACATTTTGGCGCAATTTTAAGTATGATTTTAGCGCAATGTCACAAATTTTTAAGACAATTTTCAAATTTTGTACCACATAACAATCAGTCCTTAAGCCAAGCAAATGGGTTAGCTGAGAAAACTGCTAAAACTGTAAAATTGAGACTGCTAAAGTCATCAGATTGCTATGCTGGGTTGCTGTCCTACAGATCAATGCCATTTGAACATGGCTATTCACTAGCTCAATTGCTCATGTCTAGCAATCTCAGGACAACAGTACCAGTGATTACAGAACAACCAAAACCATCTGTTATTGACTATCAGTGTTTCAGAGGAAAAGATGAACAAATCAAATCAAATCAAGGCAGAAAAGGA
The DNA here is from genome assembly GCA_024741275.1 of Chironex yamaguchii. Lineage (NCBI taxonomy): Eukaryota > Metazoa > Cnidaria > Cubozoa > Chirodropida > Chirodropidae > Chironex > Chironex yamaguchii. Next base: position 9,769 of record JANTCA010009114.1, read on the forward strand.
ACTTATACTCTCATGGGGTAAAGGAACTATCTACATTGAATGCAGGAAGCCCTGTATGGATTCCTGATCTCCAGGCTAAGGGAACAATACAGAAGGCTGTATCCACATGTACACCTAGAACTACAAGGAAAGTCAAACCCCTGAATAGATATGTAGAGCAAGTTATGCTTTACAACTGTACCATTGTTGATATTGCTATTTGAAGTTATGCTTTAAAACTGTAACACTATAAGAACTATAGTGGAAAATGTGCATTATTTTGAACACCATAAAAACTATACATGGACAATATAAACCATTCGGTGGTTATTTTATATTTTTATGTTACTGCTAGTTCTTGAAACAAGTTGTTTAAAAGTTGTTTTAAGTATTTTGTCAGCCCAAAAGGTGGATGTAGTGTTTGGATCCCTGTGTTACATACAGCGTTTCCCTGGTAATAGAGGGATATGACCATGCCTATCTAGGAATAAATTGTGTACATTTGCAAGAGCTAAACTTTCTTCTAATGTAAATCGATAGAAATTTGTGGTAGTTTTTCTGTCACGCCATTTTGCACACATTTTTTCTTCACAGGCAGGCAGGCCAGTGGCTAGCTCAAATTATTGTGTCAATTAAAAACTGTCACCATAACAACAATTTGCTACTACAATTTGATCTTAAAATTATGCAAACTTTCTTGAGGCATGACAATTAAGAGTCACATGTCACGCCATTACATTTATAGAATTGTTGTAGAGCATTTGGAAAATGCCTATGAAGTAATTGCGTTAAAGCGTAAGAAATCTGTTAACATCCAGCTTTTTAGAACATGACATGGATGATCTCACTATGAATACCAAAACCAAAGAAAACAAGAGTCAGATCAAGGAAGAATTGGTTGCTAGATTCAAAATGGTAGACTGAAGTGAGCTGCATTAATTGCTTGCAATAAAAGTTAAGGTAGATGTTGACGGCTTGTATTTTCTGGACCAAAAAAGTAATCAATGAAAAAATAAGTTCAAACTCTTTGGAGAAAGGTAAGTCTCAACTCCTGCAGATTGAAATGTACTGCTAAGAAAACATGACGGTAGTCAGGAATTTGATCAATCAAAGTAAAGCAAAGTTTACTTTACTTACAAGGAACAAAGCCTGATTTTGAAAGTGCAATAAACACATGTGTAAAATTCAGTTCTAAACCAACTCAAGCACACTGGACTTCAGTTGTATGAATGATAAAAGATATTGTAAATATACATTCAATCATGGTATCACTAATCACCTTGGCAAAACTGACGCATATGGTCCTGCGAAAAATCAACTACTAAAATGTCTTTTTCTTGGTTGAAGGCCCCACCTCTTTAGACACTGTTAAGCGAAGATCTGTTGCAGTGTCTACCACAAATGCAAAGTATGTAGCAGTTAGTCAAGCAGCAAGTGAAGTTCTATTCTTAAAAATATCTTTGAAGCTTTACAAGTAAAAGTTGGATGAGTCAAGATATTTAATGACTTGCTACCAGAAATTGCTACTTGCAACAACCCTACAGTTCTAAGACAGAAACAAATTCCAAACTCTTTTCACTTTATAAGAGATGAAGTTTTCAAAGTTACAAGCAAGTTGATTCACTGTCCAACTAAAGGCATGATTGCAGGCCTGATGACTAAACCATTACCCAAAGGTATATTTGAAAATTAAAAGATCAAACTTAGTACTACAGAACAAATACTTCCATTGGGAGGGAGAAATGTAGCTGGGGATTTTATTCAGTAAACATGATTACAATGAATAAGTTTGTTTGGATTTTTCCTGTCTCTGTTTGGAATGTAAAAAGTTTTAACATGTGTTTCTTTATAATTGTGTAAGAAAATGATCATGTAAACAGTGCTAGATAAAGGCAAGGTGTTTTGTGAATGTTTTGATAACATGGAAGACCGTATTACATTCTGAGTGGTGAAATCTTACGTTTGATTACTTTTGCTTATATATCCCTTATAAGCTTAGTATGAGTAATGATATTAACGGGACATGATGTCCATTTAGTAAAAAATATTCTTTCAAACATTTATGAAGGCATTTAAGTTTACACCATTATCATGAATATCATCACCTAAACGACATATTGTTTCTGTGCAAAAGGAGCACTATAGCCATCATATATCAATTAGCTATAGATCTTAACTGCATAGGACACCAGAGATTCTATAGTAATTCAAACGTATGAAATTGTAAAACTCTCTGATATGGGTAATACATAGGATGTGAGCCAATTCTTATGCACAATTTAACTCAGATATAGTTCAAAACGAAGTCATAAAATACTAGCAAGTGAGTTCACTGACCAAAACGATAAATTCATTACATAGTTAAATGTAAGAGGCAGACCTATTTTCAACAAGTACAAAGTTGAGAAAAGATCAAACTGTGATACGATATTTTCAATCAATTAAAATGACAGAATTTGTAAAAGACATCTTAGAAACAGTAGAACTCGTGCTCCTAGCATGAAACTAGGACCAATGAATGCATGGCCAGAAATCATGAAAGGAGAGTAATGATGTAACTGACACATACTCAGATAACCTTAAGTAACCAGGAAAACAAAGGGATCCTCTTATACAAACCAAATTAGCATTTTGAAGTTGTGAAATTAACCTAGAAGGGCACCATCAGTTATTGAAACTGCATAAGCAATATCTTTGGTATTAATTAAGCTAAATTAATTTCAAGAAGGAGATAAGAATTTAAAGATAGTTTTGAATGAATAACCACAGTGTCTAATTATCCCAAACAAACGTTATGGTGATATTCTCTTGTTCACATTCCTATTTCTGTACTCTAAGAATAAAACTTCTAAATAGAAACATAGTTTTGTGTGTAAACGGGGCACCTGGCTTCGAACAGGTCAGCCATCCCCTTAATACCGCAATGACTAAACTGCTAAATTTTGCTAAGCAAGATCTCCATAAAATAAATTGGTAATATTGTTTAAAGCCATCTCTCCCTATCAGGCTCTCAACCAGTGGTAGACAGTGTTATGGGACAGTGCCCCACAGCTAATGTTTTTTCTGTTATACATTCAAATTGATGTATAAGCTAACCTTCAAGCATATGATTTTTATGAAGGCTCCTGCAAAATAAATGTTTAGATTTTAAGAGAACCATAAAATCGAAATATTCTATTAAATGATAAATTGTCCTGTCCTGGTCTAAAACATGGTGAATTGTAGGCAACTGAAGCTGGCATGGCAAATTTAATTTTACCCCAACAAAAGCATGCCTGTGCAAGTAAAGTCAAGTAATCACATGCTTTTCAGAGCATGGTAATTGGTGAATCAAGCTTGATTTCAGGGATAAAATTCCTTGCCCCTCCATGAGTAACAACAGCCTCTATGCAATTAAAGCACAAGCAATACTTTTGAAGAATGGGAAAGGTCGTGAGTGGACTATAGTTATGTTCGATTTACCTACTTGAGAAGGTCAAAAATTGACCTTCAAAAGTAAATCTATGTGATCAATTGCAGCATTACAATTACTTTACGATCTGTGTTTAACTGTGATGTTATTTAATTTATTTATTTAGAAAGCTTTCTTGCATTATTTGCCAATATGTACCAAGTTGTGTTAGAAGTCACCCCTTCCAAAACCTAGGGTACCAAACCTAAGTCACATACAAAGAAGGCACACTTAAAACAATTCAGGCAATTTATAACTGACATTTTGCTTTACATAATAAACAAAAATATCATTTTTGCTATGATTGTTTTATGACTTAACGTAAAAGCTTTTCAGTTATTTTTCAAATACCCCAAGCCTGATGATAACATAAAATATACGCATCATTCAGTTCCCTTGGATCATATCCAGTGTACTATTCAAATGAATTACAACTCCTATACTAATACTTATGATAGACTGGATGACCACGTACATTCCTATAACAAAGTAGTATACGGAACACTATAACATTGATAAAATAACTACTTTTTGCGTAATATTTGCAACATATAAATTTACATTCTTATGGCCATGGTCCAAATTGTCGTGACAGTGATCATAAAACTAATACCTCCAAATATTATAAAAATAAATTATTGTGAAAAAAGCTGTTACACAGCAAAATTCTTGAATCTATCTTATGACTAGATTTATAAAACAGTCTTAAATAAAATCTCTGGATTCCAGAATACAATAACTCAAAATGACACTCTAAAAAAAGTTTCCAGTTGTCCAAAAACATTTAATGCAAGATTTATTTATAAAAATGAAATGTTTAACATTCACAAGACAATGGCAATTGGTTCTGTTACTTCAGATGACAATATTACATTCTTAACAGTAAGTTGATAATGTTTAACTTAGGCACAAAGCATTAAAATAGTAGCAATCTACACATAGGAGTTTCCGTTCAGTATAATGCCTTGTCAGATTATGACATTGGCTGTCACAGCATGATATAAAGTTCTGTTTTCTGCCAAACGAATAATGTCCACTGCTCTCCTGTCTAAGCATTTGCCTAACCACCCAAGAAATGTCTTTGTCTTCCTATATCTCTTTTTCTATCAAAAAGCTACATTGTTTTTTCACTATTTGCTTCATTGTTTTTCAGTCTTGGCCCTGCTAAATACACCTTGATTTTGCATCTGATGTTATTAAGCTCCCTAGATATTCGAATTTTTCTACCTGTTTGATTTCTAATTTGCACTTTGGACTTACATTCTTCTTTGAAATGTTCATACTGAAAGTCTTTCTTTTGTTAATTTCTAGGCCAAATTTTCTACTTCCTTTTGTTATTAGATTAATGAGGTTTTGTAGCTGCTCTTTTGAGTCTACAACACTGGCAGTATCGTCTGCACAGCGGATGTTGTTTACATTCAGTCCTCCTATTTTTACTCCATCCATGTGGTTGATTTTCCTCATTATCATCTCTGTATATAGTGAGAAGAGCTCTGGTGACAAAACACACCCTTGTCGTACACCTCTTGCTATGTTTACCCAGTCACTCATATCTTGTGCTATGCTTACTGCTGCTTGTTGTTGCCAGTAGAGATTTTTTATTAGTTCTAAATCTTTGCCATTAATGTCCAATTCTAACAGTATTCAGATAATGTTACATGTTGAACTTTATCAAAGCTTTTCCATAGTCTATAAAACATATATCTTTTCGCATTTCTACACATCTCTCTGTTATCATTCGAAGCATGAATATTGCAGTCCCTGTTTCCTAGTCTGGCATGAATCCGAATTGCTCATCTGATATTTCACCCTTTGTCCTGCCTCTCATTCCCTGTAGAAGGATCTTAAGAATAACCTTTGTCATGTTGCTCATTAAGCTTATTGTGCGAAGGAGCTCACATTTTGTTGTGCCAGTTTTCTTTAGCAAAGTAATAAAGACAGATACGGACATATCTGTTGGAAAATGTCCTTCATCATAAATCTTGTTAGCTATAATTGTCATCCACTCTGCACCTAAGTCATCAAAGGCTTGAATTAACTCAATATAAACCTCTTCCGGACCTGCTGTTTTCCCTTTTGGCATGCGTTTGATAGCTTTGACTATTTCTTCTTTTAATATAGGCAAGTTTTCTCTTTCTCTCTTCATAACTAAATATTCTGGTGGTCTGTTATCTTTGATTAGCTCACAAATATAGTCTTTCCATCTTTCAAGTTTGTTTTTTCCATAATGATAGTACCATCTTTTGCTTCAATGCAGTTGGCCGAGGAGCAAATTTTGTATTTTCTAGTGGTTTCTTATATTTTAGTATGCTTTAGTCGGGGGTTTTTCTTTACTAGTTCCCCAATTTCCTGGCATTGATTGTTGAGTAAAATCTCTTTTGCTCTTTGACAAGCATTTCAAACCTCCCTGTCTAATTTCTTCTATGCCACAATGTCATTCTTTACTTTCCTTCTTTCATTCGTTAGCTCTAGGATTTCTAGTGTCATCTGGTTCGTGCTTCTTTTGTGACAAACTGGTATTACTTTTTGGCTGCCTCTTTTAAACTCATTTGAAATAGTTTTACTAATTGTTTAGCACATTGGTTTTCATTTGTTGCTTCCATATTCGTCTCCACCTCTTTGTAAAATTTTTCTTTAACTTTTTTCTCTTTTTTTAGGCTTTTTAGGTCTAGCTTCGGTGAGTTGCATTTATGTCGTTTTAATCATTGAAGTTTCACTTTAATGACTCCAACAAGCATGTTGTAGTCACTGTTGCAGTCTGCTTCTGGATGTGTGCAAATATCTCTAATGGTGTTTCTGTATCTCATATTGATTGTCATGTAATCGACTTGATTTCTAGTAATCCCATCTGGCCTTTCACATCTCCAGAGTTTCCTTGGGTATTCTGTAAACCATGTGTTCAAGATGATTTGGTCATTTTGTTCACACCATTCCGTTAACTTTTCTCTTTCATTATTCTCATCTAGGCCTTCACTCCCTACAATGTCCATGTGTCTGCCACTTCCAACTTTAGCAATGAAATCCCCCATAACTACATTTATTTACTTTGCGATTTTTGCATTCTCTTTTACATATGTCCCTGAGTAATCAGAGCATCTTTACCGAGCGCAGCTGTAGGTGTGATCACACTACCTCAGTTCATGCTGTTGTGGTTTCTCCTTAATCATACATTCATGATGTGATAGACTTGGAGTGAGTACATGGTAGGGTCCCCAGTTCCTTTCCACGGAGAATGCCGTTGTCACCATTAGGTAATCATCCACCGTTTTTTTTTAGTTTCCTTCTCCAAGACAGATTGCCTTGCAAAGCAGTTGAGCCCTGTCTACCCATGCTCATGACCCGGAGCTAGGGAGGCTTACAGGTGCTACACGTTGCCCAAGGGTGACCTGGGAGTAGTGACAGTTCAGAGGTAATTCCATTATTACACATAGGAGTAGCATGTATTAAAAAGGAATTTACGAGATCAAAAACAATTAGATCTTTTTAAAAGAAAATTAACTTGTCAAAGACAAATACAGGGTTACCATTCCACAATTCCAAAATATTAAACAATTAACAAATTCATATCTACAAAAAAATTTAAAAAGAAAGGATGCATTTCTATGGTTCTAAAAATGAAACAAATCACGGCTAGGGAAAACGCGGTTACATTTGATAGTGTCAATTCTAATTAATTTAAGGTTTTAGATATCGTTTGCGGAGGAAGACGCTGGAACATATAACGTTGTAGAACTACTAGCAGATAGCCTATTCCACAGGACCAGTTTCAAAACGACATTCTCGAAATATTGGAATGAATGTAGCTATAACGATGCGCTAAGTAATCATTTCAAAGAAACTATAAATAGTTGCTTTGAGACAGTTTCATGAATAGCAGACCTATATTATTAGTACATAAAAACATCAAACTTTGTGACAGGGCCCTGCAGACAGTCTTTGATGGGAGTCGTAACTGTCATTCACAACTTTCAGCACTACACTTGCAGCGAATCATACACTAGCTAGGAAAGAGTAATATTGAATTTTTTTACCTAGGAACGACGACCGACATGTTCAACGGTATTAAGGCCGAGGCGTGACTCCACCCATGTCAAGTATAAAATTCATGGTATGTTATAGACAAGTTTCCTGCATCGTATAAAGTTGAGCAATTTTACTCCGAAAATATGTACATGTTCCCTACAGAACCATACAGTAATGATGCAATTTGTTCACTGTCAGATAACTTACTTTAGTTGGAACATACAAACCGATCGAGTTAAAATATCACAGCATTTCACTAGACGTCAAGAGGCTCTGATAGTTAATCATTGGATTCAGAAGTAACTCTTCAAAATTTCGTCAGCTTCCTGCCAAAAACTTCCACGGTCAGATAACGTTAAAAACTAGAAGTTAACACTACTCACTTTTTGGGTTTCTGTCTTGCGTTAATTTGTGGTCGACACGGAACAGGAGATCATCTTGTTTACATCGACATCTGTCAAGATTGAACTGAAAGTTAATATGGTAGCAGCCTCATTTCGATGTAACAATCCTATGCAGTGATGCAATGAATATGACGACAGCATGACAGTTACAGAATTAAAAAGCCGTCTACTATGTCTATGATAACAACACTCGGATGCCAGAAATACCTCGCTCGTTTTAACGTTGCCCACCAAAAACACAAAACACAACAACAGGGTCATTAACAGCAGAAGAAGTGGACAGGAACAAGCGTCTTCCAAATGTTTATAGAGGATAAATGAGGCAACTCGTTTGCTATCGTCGTCATTACATAAGCCTTCTAAAGATATGATTCGATTGTTACTGATAGGGTGATGTTGCGATGAAACAAAACTATAATATTCCATGTCCACACGATGAAAAGACATCATTAGAAGAGTCTTGTGTCTTGCACACTGAGTATGTAAATAATTGCTAAAGTACTTAATTTCGGTAAATATTTCCGTTTTATATGACTTAGAGAGCAGCATAACTATCCCTGAGGGATTACAGGTCCCCATCTTTGAGTAAGAAAATCTTTAAGACTGCAATGAAATTGGTAAGAATAGTTACAGTTAGAGTTAAGACAAAAGTTTCTTTAAAAGTAACCAAATCGGACCAACACACTCCTCAAGTTATGCCGTGATACATTCCCTGACGACCGCAAAAAAGACCCGTTAAACACATTCTTCAAGGAGAAAATCCTTCAATTAAGCATGCGGTCCCGGTATTACGGGCAGACGGCCAAGACACAGGTTATGCGATCAATTTCTATATCCGGAAGTAACAGCGCATTAATGGCAATAACTTGCAATAAGCACAATGTATGGATGGATTAGGGTTAAGTTTTTCAACAGTAACGGAATCTCTAAGTTTTCATAAAACAGATATCAAATAAATCAGGTGAAAATGGTAAATTGATGCTCAAGCAGTTTGACTTTCAAACCATACTAAGAGGACCGAAAAGTATATTACGATTGTTTGATGTTAATTGCGTGATAATGTCATTAAATAATTGTTGTGACTTTAAGCCACGACGAACGCTGATTCTATTTGCAATGCATAAGACTAACATATAAAGAGGAGACTCTCTATTATTACACTCCTTGAATACATCCAAAATTGCGACTTAAATAAAAAATTGGATTTCTTATTTAAACCTTTCCGATTTCTGAGTCCAAATATATCAGCCAATGAAAATAGTACATACGAGTCATTTTTTAAGCAATAATCGTGTTGCAGCGGCTGCAACAATTGCGCATTTTTACATAAGAACCTCTGATTGAAAGCGAGATTGTCATTATGCAATTCATAGTCTCCGTGCAAAAAGTCATGACCATCAGTTTGTAGCAGGGTTCGATCAAACATTATTTCGTAATTACAAGGTTGCATCACACTCCAAATAGGAATGAACAATTACAATGGGAAAGAACATGACCGAAATTAAATCCCAACAGTAGTCATATATATTTGGTGTTATTATTTCATTTGAAATCAACGTTGTAAAAGTTTAGATCAAGTCTTTAACGGTGACGCGAGAGGGATTTTGGGTTTAGTTGGAAAGAAGTAGAGATGTCCTCTGCTTCAAAGTCCTTAAATGTGCGACATTGCGCTAAAAAAGCTTAAAAGAATTCTTTCGTCTGACAACCCTCAGAGTATAAATCGATAAAAAGTGTCAGACGGAAGGAAGAATTTAAGTATGCTTTTATTTACCGTCGCATTTTCAAGGTAATTTACACGCTTTGTACCACTAAGAGACTAGTTAGACCACTAATTTAATCGAAGAACTCGAGGAAGAACACTAAATCTTTAACAGACAAAGGAAGTAACAAGTCGGAGTAAAAAAATGCGGATCGCACAAACGGTAGCAAGTGTATAAGTGAAAGAGCATAAATACTGAATTTTAGAGAGATACTAGATGCACTGATCATTAAGCGATAAAATAAACAATATGTCGCGGAGTAAAATTGTTTTAAGGATGCCAAATCATTATGTTATTCTCATAGATATAAGAGGACTAGATGGAGTACTCTTTAAATATCGCCATAGAAGTAGAGTGTTAACAATGGAAAACAAAAAAACAAGCTCCTCTTCAGGACAGAAAGTTGCGAGCTGTGGATGTGACTTTTACAGGATTGCTGCCACGTACGACGGAGGAAATACATTTGGAGAATAGGAAAAGTCACAAATGGAACGAAGTCACGTTTCTTTTACCACTTGATTGTCTATTGACTTGAAACGTTCGAAATTTGTAGAATTTCTCGGAATCAAAATTTCAAAAAGATTACAGAGCTAGGGTTACTTCACAAGCCGTGATAAACTGGAGCCTAAAATCGTGTTCGATTTTAATGTTTTTACTTCTATTAATAGAAAACTTAAAAAAAAACACCATTTAAACATCTATACTTTTTACCGTATTTGGGAAACACAAAATCAAATTCCGAACTTCTATTTCTTCTATTATTATATCACTGTAGTCTCTTTAATGGTCAGAGTGAAAAATATGTAATAAGACCCGATTTTTCGTTAGCGATTACAAGATATGACGGGCAAAGAAAAGGCTATCAAAACAGTTATGCATTATTTTCAGTAAATTAACTTGTAGATCGACGTTGACAAATAATAAATGACATTGCAAATTATCGCTCCATGTTTGACTGTTGCCTCATCTATCCACTGTACACCTTTGGAAGACGTTTGTTCGTGTCCACTTCTTCTGCTGTTAATGATCATGTTGTTTTGTTTTGTGGTTTTTGTGGTTTTCTGAAGCAGCAGTAGAACTTACGATTGACGGGGACTGGGAAAATCAATCTTTATATTTCAGACCTTAATTCTAGTCATACTCTGCATGAGGTACAACCGTCTGGTACTTTGAGTTCATCTCAGTAAAATAAGATCTTTATCTTACGAATAAATATTCTACCATTCAAATGGCAACTGACGAAAACCCAGATCCCTATTTTCAATTTCGTGCTTTCTTCCCTTAGGAGTTCTGCATCTTGAAGTTTCAATTTGACCACATGTCACGTGACAAAGCACTCGGTCTCTATCTACTATATACTAATATGCCTATTATGCAAATAGGGGAGGCGAACAATGGAACAATACATGGACAATAGGGTGCTCGATGCGGAGTTTTGTGACTTGAACTCCTCCTAGCCGAGTTCACCAAACCCGACCAAAACTTTTCCCTGCCTTCTTAACGAGGTCTTCTTATGACATAAAGAGAGTTTCGACTTTGATAATTTTTTTTTATTTTTGATTGACAAAAGTCTCTTTGTGCTCTGCACCTTTCATCATCAGCGAGGAGGATTGTTGTTCCAGGGGGTATGGTTAGGATGTGCAGAAAGAAATATAGGCAAATGAACTGCATCGACTGCCTTGTCCTAAGGCAATCGTCTCTCCATGCTTACCCCCGTCCACCTCTACGAACAAAAGAGAAGTGAAACATCCTTTGTAAGCTGCGGGTTTTGGAGGTGCACTGGAAAATTTCGCTCTGTTTTTACCCAGGTAAGCGTTTATTTGCCTCAAGACACTCGACTTCTGCTCCCTGTCCCTTTCTACGTTGTTTGTGATTTCGTGAGGGTTTAAATGCTATTTTTCTTGGGATTTTTGAGCCGAATTCCACAACAGACCTTTGATTTGTTTACATAAAGCCTTTTTGCTTGGCTTCTTAGGTTTGTTTCTGTTCACGAAATCTCCGTTTTCTAAGGAGGGTGGGGTGGGGGGTAAGAGTTTGCAATGAATGTTGTTTCATTCTGATCAAAAAATTGTGCTTTAAATCACCTTAACTTTGCTAAATAACTATCCTAAATAAGACTTAACTTGCATAGATTAGTTTTACTAATGTTGAAGGCTATTGATGTATGTTTGTCGACTAGATTTCAATTTTGTTTTTTGCTAGTAGCTCCGGGGCGTTTTATGCTCAAAATAAAAAAATTTTTGCTTGAAATCAAATTTACTTTTGCTAAACAAATTTCTTAAATAATACTCTGTTTTCTTTTTACTAGATGTGACTGCCCACAAAAGCGAAAGAAAAGAACTAAAAGACCATGAGTCAAAAATAGACCAAAAACAAAAACACATACAACTGATATGATCATTTATCATTAACTTAATATTATTCTTAATTTCTTACAATGGAGCGTTTAACTTTTAGACATAGCTTTTCTTTTTTTTGCTATGTACTAATCAAGTAAAAAGAATTCTTTAGAGAACAAAGAAAATGAGGCTAAAAAAGGAAACAAAATATGTATTCATCCTCCATATATTTAAACTGCTGTTATACATTAGTGTCGGGTTTTTCCACCAAAACATCAAGAAAAGATAATAAATTATGTTGTTCCTTTTCAACCGTAAATTTGAGAGCTAGATGTAACTGGTAAAGTTTTTGGAAAAACGTGTCACATTCCAGCTCTGTTTTAAAGATGGCAAAAGTGTCATCAACATAGCGAAAACAAATGGTCATCTTTTGGTTGTTTTCTTTTAGAATACACTCCTCGCGAAAGCCAACAAAAATACTTAACTAGGTAACTAGGGAAAATAAAATCTATTCTCCTTGAAAACGGGTGTCCAGAAGATGTTGTTTCTACAATTCGCCTCCAAATATCACTTTTCCTAAGCTGTTATTCACAGATACCAGATTGGTTGATGTTTAAGAAAATTGATACTTTTTTACTACATTTCAATTCATTCTTAAGCTCTTCTTAGATTTATACGTACTTATTACTAGATTTAAATAGATTTTCATGTTGTTCCTGTCAATGAACTTCCACCTTCGTTTAGCGGCTTTAGCATTTATGCCCGCATTGAGCGAGCTTCAATTTAGACAGCTAGTCTAACTCTATTAACCCTGTGGTTATTCTATACCGAGGACATTAAAATCGAACAAGTCTCTTTGCTTTCTCAGTTAACGTGGATTTTGATAGTTATAGTTTTGTTCTCATTGTGTTTAAATCTGACAGCAATCAAATTCAGGAACCCTCTTAATGCTATTTAGACGTGAAATCAGGAACTGTGTGATGATTTTATTGTCCTATTGCTTAAAATAAATCGTGTTGATATTTATGAGGTGTACTTCATCCAGAACTATGAATCGGTAGATAATCTTCTGTATCATCATGCCGGTTGGCGTTTGTTTTAAATATATCAGCTTTGTTCTCAAGCTAGAAAGTAACAACTAATTTTTCGTTGTTGTTTTAAAACTTTGACTTTTGCTTAGTGCGCTTCTTCAAAAACAAAGCTACTGTACTCAACTACTCTTTGTTAGTATCCTGTCTGATCGCATTTTGTTTTAATCCTTAGTTAACAGGGAATTTCAGTACTGTTTTTCTCTGACTTGTGTCCTCGTATTTACTGTATTTGGACACAATCGTTTTCTGAGGTTCAATTCCCCTTACGAGGAAATTATGAACTCTTTAACAACGCAATATACAAGAAATACAGTGTTAAGTTCAGCTGATAACTAAGTTTTATAGAATATGATATTTCAGTTTTCTTACTTGACATCGACTAGCTAAAATGATTAATTACCGGAAGAAACATTGAGACTTTTCGACTTCGGTACTCGTGGTGATCTATTCGTTGGCATGATCTTTAGTCAAAGTGCATATTCTGGGTAAACACTAAACATCAAAGATTTCTTCCAATACGTTCCCAGTGTAGTGCAATACACTGTAAAGAGACTTTTAGAAGGTTCCTGTTATTTGTAGACTCTAAATCTTCCTTCGGAAGGAAGATTTAGAGTCTACAAATAACAGG
>JANTCA010009125.1:13584-28163 GCA_024741275.1 Chironex yamaguchii
ATTAAACCAAAGATAAATTGCCAATCTTATCTGCTATTCTTGTGTTTTCTTCATCTGCTATTCTTGTGTTTTCTTCACAATTTTCTATACAGCAAGATATCTTGTTTGATACAATTCCTTTGAAAAGAAAGTCTTTATGAAATAGATGTTAAAGTAACATAAATGACTATGAAAGTTATATCTAAAGCCATTGAGTGTAATAAAGATGCTCTTGGGGAAGGAGAGAGCTCCATTGGAACATACAGCTCCTTTTGTGTTAGTTTTTCATTGGCTTTACGTCACGTATTGCAGAGCTTGGCACTCCTATAAAGGGGTATAAAGGGGTTTTGAATGTCAAAGCTTAAAAGCCAATGCAAAATATGCAGTTAGCAGAACAAGACAGGAACTGTTTGGGGAAAACAAGAGGTAAGAGAATGGTAACCTACCCAACGAAAAGAGAAAATCGTCACAAACATTTGCCTTTGGGATCATAACGAAATCTTTGAAAGAGTGTGGAGACTTTCTTTCTTTCTGACAAGGGGTGTGAAATAAAGTCATGTATTTAAGCTTAACAAATTTTTCCCTGCCGAGGGAACTCTAGAAGAAGCACAACTCATAACACAGAAAGACAGTGGAATAGAATAACCATACATCCTACTCCACTGGTCTACCAATCCAATTATGACTTCGATCAAGGACATTAAGGTAACGTATTGCCAGTAAGCAGGACAAAATTTGATCAAAATTCTTAATGGAAATATTTTGTGGAAAGAAATAAGCTAAAATTATTGTTTTGCAATAATTTTGTGAGTGTGAGCAAAAGCAATGAAAATATATGCCTGGAAATAACACATGCGGATCAAATAGATGTAGATGTCATTTGCTGTTAAGGTAGTATTCTGTTAATGCTCAGCAAGAAAGAATGACTTTACGTTCCTGAGATTTCAAGCCTGTAAAAACATCAAAGATGGTCTCTATTTCTTACGGATTTGTATCCAAGGAAATATTTGCCCATGATTGTTAGTTTTTGTGAGTAGTCACAGACAATGTCGTACTAAAATGATGCAAAATTCCTTAGCGATTTAAAAAGTCTTTGTTGTGATTTTGAGTCGTTGAAATACACAGTAGTCCTCTTTAACGCAATTTAATGTGCAGTTATTATAACAACCTTTGTCTATGTTCTGTTCCTTACTTGCTTTTTATACAAGAGGCATAGGTATAAAGAAACATGCGATTCAAGTTTTTAATATAGTTAGACAGATTCAAGAAGCATGAGAAAGAGAAAGAAAGAAATGTTTGTAAGAACTTTGTCAAGATTAAAAGCTAAGAAAACCAAAAGCAGATATTTAAAATCAAAATTGTGTTTGTGTTGTATACTCGAGCATATTGCCTGATTGTCATTTGTTTCAACAATTGAGTTCTAACGAGGTTGGGTATGGTTAGGCAGGATGCACCAGTCGCCGAGGAAAACTACAGTAGTAGACAACCAGTGTTGCCATATTGGACCTTAGAAATTGTTATCTATTGGTTATCTTTACCTACCCGTTAGTTGTCAACCTTCTCATCCCTGCTTTAAATAGCTAGTAACAAGTTCAAATCTATAACGAACACTTGGGGAACAACAGGAACTCATATGATCTGGTATTCAAGAACCGAAACACGAATTTATTACTTGTAGAAAAAGCGTATTGCAAATTACTCGCCTAAATCGGATGCGCCGAAATTGTATTTTTTACAAGTCTTCAACAAAAATTGTGCAGGATCCCGGTAGGCTTGTTTTAAATATTAATACTGTTCTATGTGTAAGGCGGACCTTGTTTGAAGATCTTAAAAATAGCATCGTATAAGATTGATTTTGATTTTCAATTTTAATATCTCTCTTGAGAAAGACACCCGGAAAGTTAGACCTGTTTTGCACCCCTGTTAACAACAAGTGTGATAATTCAGCCAAGATTAACGAGCCCTCGAAATCTGACATGTATCGAGAAGGTAGACAAAGCTTTGCTTCTCTGGTTTAAAAGATTTGTGTTCCCTAACATGGCAGCTTGCATGGCTTAGATTCAACAAATGGCATAGCATCAAGCAAGTTTCTAAATCAGGAGAAGCAGCAGGTATAAGTCAGCAGTAAGTGAAAACTTGGAATACAGCAAGACAGAAAGACGTCTTGCAGTGCTATCAGCCTGGAAGTATTATTAATGCTGGTTATTTTGGCAAATGCTGCCAGGTAAATCCATGGACTGTCAAGGGAAAACCTTTCTTTGCCTGTATTTTCTTGTGGCTCCTATATTTGCCACCAGAAATACATATCCAATTTCAATTTCTAATCTAATCATTTGGTCAAAATGCTCATTCCAAACCTATTAGGCTTAGGAGATCTATTTCCACTCCATGGTAAATTGTTGCCTGAAGTTGTCAGTAGCGTACTTGCAACCACGTATTTGAACAATTCAACACTAAAGTGGTTATTTGTAACCAGTGCACTGTAGTCCAGTTTGACATTTGAAGAGACGTAACTTGGGTTGAAAAACACACACAAGTGCTATACGATATGTAATGTATAAAGCATGATCTTCATGTCGAAGGAGCAAAGAAAAATAGACTTTTAATGAATCCGCGAAACAGATCTTGTTTTCTTTGTTTAGCCCAGTTCTGACGCAATAAAGGGCATGGTTTGTAGGAGAGTCGGATACTTGTTGCGAATTGGAGTATATGAGATGCTGAGATAAAGTAAGGCTTTCTATATCTTGGACTTGTTCTTTGCTTTCCTGACTGTTATAAACGACTAGACAATTACTTTAGGACAAGTATTCATTTTTCATGATACCAGAGAAAGCTCGCCTTTAAACAGGGAAATGTCACAGAAATACAAAGATCATTCAAAAAACAAATAAAATACAGAAATTCATCTACATGTAGCAGCATAAACACGTGTTTTTACAGGATTTTGTAGTGAAATGGAAACTTTCAGGTCCGTATATAATTGCATACTTCTAAGTACGCTTTCAGCTAGAATCATCTCGCATTTTCTTTCGGTCAAACTTTCCACCGATATTCAGGGTCCGATTCTTTGTACCTAGATTGCGAAAAAGGATAGACCGTGAGAATTTTAAAAAAGAAAACAGGGAAAAATATTTCATGCGTCAAACGAATCTGCTTTTAACAGTTGAAATTGGAGGAATGTACTTAACGTTTTTTCGTCTGATAGTTTTCAGGAAACGAATCGACAGAAACACAAGCAATAAAACATTTAAAACAAAAACATGAAACACAGAAGCACTCCAAGAGCGCACACCTCCGCCACCCCAGTATGCTAACTCCGCCATTGCCTGGTCCCAAGTCCAGGATGAGAAAGGAGGAGGGTTGGGAGAGGAACAGGTGGGACTCTCCCGTAAAATCAAGTTCCAGAGATGGCAGCGGTCCTGCAAGCATTATTTGATGTCGTTGTAAAATGCAATTCGTGGAGCGGAGTGACGCAAACTGTCGTCACACTATTCGCAGCCGGATTCTACCCACTGCAAGGAATCTAAAGCTACGCAATAACAACAACAACAACTTCCCAGTATACTTATTCAAATAACATGGGGATTCCTCACGATGATTTCGTTGCTAGTTGACTTTCATGACGATATCATCACCAAATATGATAATTTGTTTATCCGCACAAAGACTTCTTCACTAGCACTGCGAAGGTTTCATTATGGAAAAAATGATCCACAATCCAGACAGAGATTCACATCACCCCCCCAAACTACTCAGTTCTAAATTAGCCCATTTCTGACCTATCCTGAAAATTTCATCACAAATCTATCCACAACTTTTTGAGTTATGTTGTTAACAAACAGACAGACAAACCAACGCCGGCAAAAAGATAACCTCCTTGGCGGAGCTACAAAAAGCACCAATAGATAATATAGAATATAATAGGATAGAAAAACCAGCGCAGTAATTCTCTCATTTTGATACAAATTGTTAGCCTTTCGTTTATAATGGCATATTTGACGTTTGAAACTCCGAATGTGGTAGATATTGAAATGGATTAGGATACATTTTTGTTATTTTTTCATCACTCAAGTACATTTGCGTATTGTTTACTGCCGAAATACTTCGGCATTTGGCTACTTTTATACCTCAAAACATACCAAACAATTGCAACATACCAAACAATTGCAACTGTACGTAAAACACATGAAAAAAGTGATTACCTAGAAGTTAGTAAGGAGGAAACTAAAATAACAAGAGAATAATTGAGATCTATTACGCTACAGCACCACACCTTTCCTGACGAATGCATGAACTCATACAATACAAGAAGTAAGCATACCAAAACAAAATTGAGGAGTCACCTGGATTTAAAGTTGCTGCTAGAAAATCTTCCACCAAATCTGAACTCAAACTGTGTACATGGTCAATGGACAAGCTGGTGAAGAGAATGGCTGCCAAGTGGAGAGAAACGTATGTGGTGGTTGAAGATGCGATGGTAAATCCCTTGGACTGATCAAAGTGGAAGAAATATCTTAAAACCTGCTTACCTCCATTGCGTTTCCGTCTTGATTAAATCGCCGTTACCCTCAGCGGTTTCGCTTGGAGCAACTTGGCCAGAAGCATCTAAGGGTGGGAGTCCATGCTTTTCTCGTAATGAATTGATGGTCTCTAATGGGAATCTACCAGGAAAGCTTTCCAAATATTTCAAAACATAAGCATCAGCGTCTTGGATGATAAATCTATGTTTGAAAATTTCAATTTTCGCACCAATTTTAAAGTCCGCTGGCGTGTAAAACTCAGGATTATCAATAGAAGACTTTGGCTTGGTAACTCGTGTCCTCTCAAGAAATTTTCCTCCGATTATACCTGAGTTTCTTTGTGGCGGTTCATATATGGTGATCATATCATCGGCAAGGCGATAAGACAAGATGAAGTTTCGTCTCT
Organism: Chironex yamaguchii; assembly: GCA_024741275.1. Lineage (NCBI taxonomy): Eukaryota > Metazoa > Cnidaria > Cubozoa > Chirodropida > Chirodropidae > Chironex > Chironex yamaguchii. Next base: position 18,490 of record JANTCA010009125.1, read on the forward strand.
TATCCTCGGGACGAACAGTTTCCTGGCAAAGGCAACAAAAAATACGATGCATTATTTCACAATACATGCTTCTCCTTATCCAAAGCTCATTATGTTACGTGGTATAAAATAGAAGACTCTATGGAGCATAAATCAAGAGGATTTGGCAAAGAAAAACAACTTTACATTAATCTAAGACTTGCAAATAGTAATCTTGCTGAAGAATCATGACTACTGAAGCAGCGCTAAGGCCTGTACTCTGACCATGTCTATTGGACTATGATAAGGGGCTATATTAGGGGCATGTCTATTGGACTATAATAAAGGCCTGTATTCGGGCCATGTCTATTGGACTATGATAAAGGCCGGTATTCGGACCATGTCTATTGGAACAGCACGAAGGCCTACACCTGGACTATGACTATAGAATAGGACAAAGTTTTCAAATTGAGCCATGACTATGAGATTAGGATGACTTCATTCATCTGAGCTATGACTATTGGAATACAACGAACTTCTACACCTGATAGGATTGGCGTTATTCTGTTACGATTGCCCCAAAACGTCATACATACACTTTAAGATATGAAGACATTTCATACAAGTCATATCCCCCCAAAATTGCAACTATACTAGTTTTCTTTAAATTATTTATGTAGTGGACAACACTAAATCTTATTCGCTAGGGTCATTGCTTTTTAAAAAGGATGTAGTGCGGTCGGGCCAGTGAACGTTAAAAGAATTTTTCGAAGCTGTGACTTTGACGCCCTTTACAATAATACAAACCTATCTGCAAACTTTTGATGTTGGTCACTTGATGGAATGGTTGTTAATTGTTAATTTAGCCGGATGCTTCAAAAAGTTTGGACCGGCATCTATTATACACCGTCTGACCGAACAAAGAAAGTAGTTACACTAAGATACGTCCCAGTATGGTTGCAATTAGATTCTCACTTGCGACTTGTTGCATAGCGTTCACACGATATCACCTCCAACCTTCTTCCTTATCCCATGGTTGCAAATGCGTAAATAACTTACCAAAACTACTTTGTATCTCAAAACTTTGTTGTCGTTTTCCAACATTTTAATGAAGTCTTTCTTGGGCGGTTGTGGGACCAAAGACAGACAGGATTGCAACGAGTCTTCAAGAGATCCAAAACCATTGTAAGGTGGAATTTGCTACAGCAAATGAAGGCAAAGAAAAATAGTTCATCACAGAATAATGATTATGGGTTGCGTCATTTCACCTCACTCGTATAAAAAAATATGCTGAAAAGGTAGCATTATTTTGTTTGTCATAAAATTAAATTCAAGAGGTAAACAGGTTAAAAGATAAGGATGTCTTTTTAGATTTTGGGTTGTTGTTGTTGTTATTGCCGGGTTAGATTTTGGGTGGCAAAGACAGGCGCAATAGTTCCTGTTTTCTTCTTAGTTTACCGCAATGCTGAAAATATAGTGGCAAAGTTTGGCATGAAGCTCCACTTTAGAGTTACACGTTGGGGAATTACACTCTTTCTTATATAGCGAGGAAAGAAGTCTGACTTTATCTTTCTTCCCCAGGCTGTTTTTCTATGCTTCCCAGATTGACAGCAAGTAATATTGAATTTAGGAACTACAATTGTTGCGCCTCGATTCAATGAACGTCGATACAAATTATGGATAAAGTGGAATAATTAATTTGCGTAATATTAGCTACCATTTGAATTCTTCTATACGGAGTGGGTCATTGTTTTCTATCAGGCATGAAATTGGTTCCTTTAAATAGGGAACTCTCGCCATATTCCAACTAGGTTAATTTTGCACTTTCTTAGGACCCCAAGAGGGCGTTATTACCAGTATTCAACAGTATTAATGTGAACAAGACATTAATCTAACTTACTTTGAATATATCCACCATGTTCTTTGACTTAATATCAACCGGAGTAAAATCCTTTACACCGAAGTTGTGCGCGTAAAATTGTTTTGTAAATTCATCGCAGTCGTAGAGCAAGAATCTGCGACCTAGTAGGAATACCGTTTTTCCTAACATGAAGTCTTTGGGTGTGAACCATTCACCAACTTCTAAGTCTGTCGTTTCCATGACGCAGGATGGAAACGAGGCTGCGGAAAAGATAACACATACAGTTCACGTGTTTGTCCAATGCATCTCAAGAATCACACAACTTAAATAGTAGTCGGCTGCTAAACATTGCGAATGGGGCAGGGAAAGTTAACGGGGCAGTTGCAGAGCCCCATCCTGGTTGTTAGAACAATCTCTCGACTTAAAGTCACAATAGTGCTGCATGATCATGGGAAGGCTTTTGCTATATCCTTCCTTTATCGCACAACAGCAACCTTGATCAAAGAAGTAATGTATCACTAGCAAACAGCGCAAAGAAGATACAATACCGATTTAAATTGCAATAGCTACCCTCCTGAAGAAAACTGAACTATTGCTGCAGTAAACTGAGTAGTAAACACTTAGATTTCAAGTCCGCCATGGCAAGACAAAAGTATTTAGTTCAAAGTTTTGTATTTTGCAAATGGAACTCAGATGAAAAAACGACAGACAAGTGAATTTAATGGCATAAACGGGCGGAATCAACCGACTAAACGATTCATTAGTATAAAGGTACAAGGAACCGGATGACAGCAGAGGTATGTGCTATTTTCATATATAGATGTTGTTTAATTCCTGCATTAATTGTTTTTAAATATACTTTTCATGGCTTAGTCTATGGAAACATAGTTAAAATAGTACTTACAACTTGCATCACTCTTTTTCTTTGCCATTTTCTGTCTTCCAATAAGCACTGGGAAAGGATCACGCCCATCATTTGGTTCGTGTACTTCTCTGATTTCCATTGTGTCATCAACCAGGTAAAAATGCAGTATCTATTGTAAGAAAATTGAATACTTCAAACACTGTGTGCTATCTATGTAATGATATAAATTTTTGTAAATCTGGATATCTGTACTTTCCTTTCTGAAGATTCAAACTCTGAAGACAGTCAGACAAAAAAAGCTTTTAAGTATGCTTTTAGCTCAATGTTGCAAATTTTTGAGGCAACATTCTTTCTGTCAACAAAATGTTGTATGAACCAACTTAATTATTCTCACCATTTGTACCCAGAAGTGATATTGTTGTAATTGAAAATACATATATTAGTACATATTTTATAACAGAAAGTGCTCTTTGTCTAATTAAAGTTTTGTGTTGCTAATTTAACTTTTATGACAGCACATACCAAAATTTTATAATTGATATAAAGAATTCAAAACAACGTACACATGGTCTCATTTCTCCAAACATGTTGTCTCTGTCATCCCACACACAGTAGAACCGCAACACTTTTCTGTCCAACTCCAGAAATTGTTTCAGTTTATCAAAGGTTGATGGAGTTTTGTACATTCGTATTGGATGTTTACGTGATTCATTGTAAGGATCTTTTTCCATGCTGCATGGAGGATTCAGCACAATCCCCTCACTAGCCATAAATTCCTACAAAAATAAAAATTGGTGCCGTTACTAACTTTGACACATTCCTTTACGTTTTGCATGTAACAGGCCAGGTTTGTTAGTACTTGCCTCCATCATTAATGACAGCAGTCACCAACAATCCCGTCTGACATAAGTTACTCAAATCCTTTTTATAGCTACTTCGATGCATAAATTATGGCCTCAATGATGCTATTTGCAGTCAAGAATGGGTGATGAACTTAAACAAATGACAGGGGATATGGATAAAGAACAAAGACAACCTACACAGGAGGATCATTCAAGGTAATAATTAGTTATATTATGCATTTACATCTGCTTGAGGTCGAGGTTGCACAGGAAATAATTGAGTAAGTGAGGGCTCATTAAGAGTGGAAATTTGACCAATATTGATAAAAATATACACGCCTAGTCAACTTTTAAGCACTGATGCAAATATGCTACCAATTCAATGATCTGATTTTAGAGTGTAAAGTCTGCATGCACCATCCTTATCTTTTTCAAACAGTCTGCTTCAAAACTAAATGACTGCTCTAGTTTACCTTACATTAAACTAGAGCAGTCTACTTATTTCAAGCATTAATGGTATATGATAAAATATAATTTACATAAAATAGCCAAGGATGAGAAACAGTACAAAAGTACCTATAAATTGGCTTGGCTAAGAACAAGGTGCCTACTAGTTCTTGGTATCCATCTCAGTTTGTCTTGCTAAAGGGCCAGTGATGTCCAAAGATGAAGTATGGTCACTGTTTTTGATGTCATGTACACTTAATACTAATTTGAATACCAAAAAAGAATTGCCACATGGGCTGATCTCTCTCTACCACAAGGAATAGACTGCTATTCTGTATCAAAACCAAGTCTGTGGTGCCATTATTAGGCATTATGATTACTCCACATCAGTATGGTAAATTTCACAATATTTAGCAAAGGAAATATATTACCTATATAATAATATAGTAATATAATGACCTTTACAATAATATGGTAATATAATAACCTTTGTCCATTGATTGCAATCACAAACAAAGAAAGCTTTTCCATAAAATGTCACTGTTATTCCAAGGTTGAAGTCTTTCCAATGCCAGTAATTACCAAGATCATCCTTGGGTAGTCTTTGTCTTTTTATTAGTTTTCCCTGGGGGATTCCACTGAAGGGACGAGGAAAATTAATGAGCAACATGAAAGCTATCAAATCAGCACAAAAGAATATATGTAAGATCCTATTGCAATTTGGTATGAACTTTAATGACATAATTGCAACTTAGTCTGTACCTAAGTTATATTTATAAACATTTGTGACTAAGAAGTGAGAAAACAGATTGCAAAATATTTGAAACATCAGAAACCTATTGGGTTTAAGTTTTGTGTGTTAATTGAATGTAAAGCTTGATGCTCTGGTTCTTTAATAAGCATGGTCAAACTATCAGGTATAAGAATAAGCAAGCATAACACATGCTTTAATAGCTTCTGCATGGGTCTTGCTTAAGAGTACATATTCCAAAGAAGTCATACAACAGATCTACACACTTTGTTTGGTAGGTCCTAGCTATTTACATATTTACTTGCTTTTTAAAATCAGTTACAGTTCATATTCATCTCTTAATTGTTAATTGAGATACATATGACACTGAGGATAGGGTACTGAAATCCATGGGATCAATCCCATCCTAGTTCAAATAGGATACTGAATCCATTGGAATGAATCCCATTCTAATTCAAAAAAGGGACTAGACCTGTGGTAATTGATGCTATTCTAGTTCAGAAAAGGACTGAATTTATGAGAATCAAGTGTATCCTAGCTCAGCTGCTTCAGATAATGTAATGAATCTACAAGAATAAAATCACATCCTAATCCAGATGACGTACTGAATCCACAGGAATCGATCTCATCCTAGTTCCTATTACCTTACAGTATTGGTACATAAAAAGTAGTGACTATGATCCCCATTTCCATTACGAGGAACACTATCACTTGGTATTTAAGTTAAATTAAGTATTAAGTTTAATTTGAATTAAATTGAAGTGTGTTGCTTGTTTAAACTGGAAGTAGAATAGGTGATTTCAATAATGTAGTATAGTGAGGCTAGTACATAATATACACATTATGAGTCATAACTTTACTGACCATCTGGAAATGAGAGTAATTCATTTGCAATTTTTTGAACTACGAATCCTTAGCTATGTGAAATAATTGGAGAAAGAAAATACAAGGTAACTAAGGTAAAGAGAAAACTGGGGCCAAATACAAATAGAAAAAGCCAGTCAGCAGATAGTTTTAATCATAACGTGCTATAATAGGCAAAAGGAACCCAGGGAAAAGCAAGAAAAGGAGGAAAGACCAAAAGAAGAATTGAAAACAAAACCTAAAATGAAAAACAACCTGAATGCAATTGCCAGTTTAAGTCAATATCTAAGTTATGCCTATGATGATAAACAAGTCAAAATATTGTGGTGATGGTCATAAGTGCTTTTTCTAAGATCAGTTGTGAACTAGTTATTAGTGTCTACTATCATGTGCTCAATACCTAGCACTGGATTACATTGCCATTAATGTGTTACATAAAATGATAAGGTCAATTTTAGGCCTTAAAATGTTTTAGTCATTATAGGTAGTATTAACTAGTGTGGACGGTGGAGTTGTCCAATTATGTGATCTTTGATTCAATGACCTTGAGTATGAGGACCATGGCTTAAATCCACTTTCATTTATGTGAAATGAAATGCAAGGAGCACCATAAACTCAAGCACAGGAAATGATTACATACACCCATTTGAATAAGACAGGCTGGCTTTACAATGCTAGGATGTCATAGGCTGCTCATAAGTGGAAACCTCATGTGGCCTAAATTTCAAAGATAGCAAGTGCATGTTAGCATTAAAAGCATTGTTTAAGCTTGTTTTATAATGTGAACTACATAATGCTTCCACATTGTACAATGCAAGTGAAAGCTTGATCAATAAAATAAAGTAGTTCCAGTGAAATGTTTGCAAAATAAATTAGCAAGGTGACTTACCTGTTTTCAACAACTGGTTCAACAACTGCTATTGAATCATCTTCAAGGTAGTAATAAATTTTAACAGGTCGAACACGAAAAAATTCAGAAGGTGACTCATGTACAGTCTGCTTAAAGTAAGCATTGAACAATAACACTTTTTTATCAAAACCAACATGACCTGGTATAAAATCTTCTGGTGGACATTGTGTTGCCTGACCATAAGTCAGGGATGGCTTGAAATTTGCTAACTCTTCAAGCTCAGCCTCTGATAACTGATTCAATGGAATTGGCTCTCCTCCAATACCACTAGTTGGTGCAGTTGGAACAGCATAGCCATTTTGCCATCCTAGTGTTTGTGGTCTGTGAAATTTTGTTTTCTGTGAGAACGATAAATACAACGAATCTAATTATGCCGAATTTGTCAATTATAAAAGACAAGTAAGGTTGTATCATTTGTGCCAATCAGGTGACTTAGCTAGAGATGATGATATTGAACGTGCCTTTGAAGTGAACTGTTTGAAGATGATTAATTAACAATAGTACAAGGCTGGTTGGTATGCAAGTTGGTATATCTTAGCTACTGAATTGTACTACTAGTACTATTTCAGAGGGAAACAATTTTAGAAAGGCACTGCTTTAAAATACAGATTTGGTAATTTGTACTTTACAAGCACTGTATTGCATTTGTGATGGTTAATTATCACTGAGAAAAAGCTAACACAACGGTTGGTATGCAAGTTGGTATATCTTAGCTACTGAATTCTACTACTAGTACTATTTCAGAGGGAAACAATTTTAGAAAGGCATTGCTTTAAAATACATCAAAAGATTTGGTAATGTGTACTTTACGAGCACTGTATTGCATTTGTGATAGTTAATTATCACTGATAAAAAGCTAACACAATGCCGGTGTTTCGGGCACGCCCCATGACAATCACTCAGACTGGTCTCAGTCATTATCATGCCAGCCAGACTGGCATGATACAAAAGAAAACTTCATTTGCCAGACAGCCTTACAATCAATCCAACGAATCTCTCCTTGCACTACCAGTCATGCCATATTGTACTTAAGGTACGAATCGCTATACTCGAGATTTATCATTGCGCTCTCTAACTTGACTATAGCTTATAATGAACTATAACTTATAACAGAGTTCATTATACGGAAGGGCAGGATCGAGGTTTTGATCTACACCTCCGTATAACTGTCTAGCAGAGGTTTGATATTTTGGTAGACTACGACACGTTACTGTACTGGAGTTTAAAATTGTTTGGTCTAAACTAAGTTATCTCTTTCATTAGAGCAGTTATATGTATGCAGTATTTCAAATAACCCCTTTTGATTGACATTACGAGTGATAAGAAGTGACATACGAATTACCTTGACCACCGACCATGTTCTGTGCCTAATCAAGCCTATGTAAAGATATACTCGACCCATTTAACATTTTAATGAATAATGTACTTTATTAGTATCACATTTTCGTACTTACAGTAGGATCCACGAAATTATTCCCTGGTAAAACTGGAAGAGACATCTTTTGTTGTCTTGTTTCGAAATGATCACTGTAAATATCGTTGTTGCTTCTTTCACAGCGCTGTCACCAATAGCAACAAAACAATCTGTCTCGGTCTGAAAACGATTCTTTCTCTGACTCGACCTCTTAATTGTATGGACTGGACCGACCAATTTCAAATCGTCGCAAGATCAATCGCCACACTTGTGGGCCCCAAATCGCTTGTAACGAAGTGACGTGTCATAATTTATGGATTAGCTTCAACGCATTGATACTTAACTTGAACACAAGGAACGCAGATTACTAAAGAATAAAACTGCTTTTCATTATCCTTGACTTGTAAAGTCATTTACAAAAATGCAGTTCCGTGGAGCTTGTGATAGTGACTCATAAAACTTAAAATTTGTAACTTCACTACCACGGCACGAACTTGAACGCTTCCTAACCTATGTTGGCAATTTTCAACTCGCCTTCAAATTCACGTGGTTTGTGCTCAACAATTTTTCATTCGTTTCTCGACTTTACGCTGATCATCACAAACAGACATATCACTACATCATCTACTACCAACAAATTAACTCATACACCTAACTACATTCCTCCCATTTTTCACACGCCAAAAAAGCCATTCTTTACTTCTCAAATGGTACAATTACGTCGCATCTGTTGTATTGATCCTGAATTTCTACGCAGAGTGGATGACATTTGCTACTTATTATAGACCAGAGGTTATGCACAAGACATACTTACCTGTGCCAAACCCCTTAGATGAGCTTATTCCTTGGCTCCTAAATCCAACGAGCAACAAACCAGGCCACGCATCCCACTTATCATGACTTACCACCCCCTTAATCTTTCCATCAAAGGCATCCTAATTAAACATCAATCCAAAGGCCATTCCGATGCCCTGACTTCACTTATCTTCCTCGACCCCCCTCGCTATCCTTTAGACGTGACAAAGCACTACGGGATCACCTCGTTGGCAGTACCATCTAGAACAACACGACTTTAGCATAGTCAGTCACACACACCATGCCATAGACCACACAGCATCATCCATCACAGATGTTGTACGTAGGTGAATCGAGTTGCCCATTTTCCGAGAGATTCCGTGAAACCTAAGAGACATAATCCAGCATCGTGATACACCTTTAGCATCACATTTCGGCCAGACCAACCACAGCATCACTTCCGACCTTAAGTGTACTGTCGTTCACCACAACACTAGAGACCACCTGCCTCACAGCCGAGAAAAAGCCTATCCATACTTGATGAACCCTTCAACCTCACGAACTTAACTTAAGCTTTCAATTCTACTGACAACTATATGGGCACCTGATCTCCTCAGTTGTTTGATTTTTTTCATCCATAATCTATACTTCCCGTTGCCCTAGTCCTTCCCTTTGTCTCTTGTGTCTTTCCATAGATTTATGCTTACCCTTGCTATTGCCCTTTATCTCTATTTTAATTGTTTCTCTTTACGCTAGTTTGGTTACTGCCCTCTTTATCGACATCTACATGCCTTATGCAAGGCCGTACCGTGAAATTTTGTAAGGGGGGTCGATTTTATATAAAAAAAGGCATTCATGACGTAGGAGGCGCCACCATGGTTGGCGCCGACGCGCCAGAGATAATTTTGAATTTTGAGCCCTCTAGATTGGCTAAAAACGCACTTTTGAGAACATCGACTAGTCGTAT
>JANTCA010009136.1:2862-28160 GCA_024741275.1 Chironex yamaguchii
TATAGATGGATGCCTTCAGAGTAGGGAATGCAACCCAACAGTGACCCTCTGTATGAGCTTAGAGGATCCCTTCCTTTCATATGTTAAGACTGGATCCCAGCAAAGGAAATCCCGTGCCCCCCCGTGTTCAATCTATAGATGGATGCCTTCAGAGTAGGGAATGCGACTCAACAGTGACCCGCTGTATGAGGTTAGGGAATACCTTCGTATGATTTTGCTTTATTGCCTGTTAATTGCTGCTGGTACAATCAAAAACAAGAGTTATCTCCGCTCTCGCCAGCCTTACTTAGTCGAGTAGTTATGGAAAGAACCAGGGTTCCTGTTAGCCTCCCATGTCCTCACATATTTTGGTATTCATGGTTGGTCAGGCAGGTCACAAATGAAAAATAAAACTGGTATTTTTGAGGAAAGGAAGGATCGTTCTTTTATTTTTCCCCGCAAATCCCTTCAATGCGACAGAGGTCAGGTTTCCCCCCGCAATTCGCTTTGCAAGTTAAGTTGTTCTGAGTCTATCCTCACATATTAGTCGACATCACCTCACAGTCAGACCCAATGATGACACCGTGCCTGCCCTGAAACCCCCTATTGCAATACCAACCTCACCTTCCTCCCCTAATTTTGTTGAAACGAATATGTCGAGCTAAAATGTTTCGAAGTAATTCTGTGATTTTTTTGTCATCAGATGTTACTTAGACAGGTCCGACTGTTTCTCCATTTCCAAAGACCTCATAAAACAAGAGAATTTAGGTTAACCAAATACATGCCTTTTTAACTATGAACAATTTTATAAGAACACCAGATGGGATTTTGGTCGAAATCTATGAACAAGCTGAGGATGACCTTTCTAAGATCAAGAAAATTATTTGAGGGAAAACCCATCAGACTGGCAAACAAGTGAAACAAGGAAATAATAACAAATCAAGGTTTGTCAAATGCTCCAAATTTCGTCGCTTCACAAACGAACTTTTCAACGATATAGTGTTTGGCGTTCACTCTTGCAGTGCTGGCGCCTCGTGCCGGACCCCACGCAATGGTTCTGTCTGGCTAAAAGCCATAGAAATAAGAGGACCTCTTATTTCTATGCTAAAAGCCCGCAAAATGGCACGTCAGGAAGAATGGTGTCTTCTTTCTCCCACTTGCTCCAAAGAATACCGCAGACCTGCAAGCATTCCTTGAACGTCGTCGCCATAAACAACAGTCGTGGAGCAGTATGACGCACAGGGTCTTCATCCTATTTGAAGATGGGCTCCCCCACAAGCGTCCATCAATTAGGGTATTGAAGATGCAAAACTCATTGAAGAAGAAGGAAGGGATATTGATGGCTATTGGACTTTTCCTATCATTTTGATAGCGTTGGGATCAAAGGATACGGCTGCCACCTGGGACTCATCGCCTTCGCAATGACAACAAAATAAGGCAATTTGCTGGACAAGAAAGAATTCCCACCAACACCAAACAGCATTTAAAAGTCAAGCCATGGGGAGACTGCAATATTTGTCAGGGAAAAATTGAGATGAGAAATGAAAAGTTGTTATAAAAAGGACAGCCGAAGATATTCTGACAGATGAAAGTTGTCCCTGCACAGTTCCCATTTTATCTTCATCACAATAATCAGACCCCTTTTTTGAAAAACATGTATGTTATGTCGAAGTACTTCGGGATACCAGGAAGTGGATTACGCCAACCTTTGGCGTATTATTTATGGTTTTTATGGCGAAATCAACTGACGCGGTGTAGAAATTAAAAAACGTTAACAATTTTCTTTGCCTATCGACTTGTCAAATTGCGTAGGATATCTCGTAAAACCATCAAAGTAAACATCTTATTAATTCAGCCTGGTTGGCTCTTGACCATAGACGTTCCATAGAGGTATAGACGTTGCCGAAACTCATTTCAGACTTCGCGGCCGTCAGGAAGCTTGCCTTCCACCACATGAACGTCCTAAGTCTTAAATAGGCTGCAAAATTTACAACACAATTCAAGTAAATTGAATAACTAAATCTGTATAAAAGATTTAGTGCTAATAATTGCATTGGACTTGAGCCAACACTTTTTTAAAGGAACCGTAGCTACCGATGAAGAATTTCCAATTACGTGGTAACTAAAGCCAAAGTTGCGTTTGACTTATTCCGACTTAAGTGAGTATCCATGAGCGGAAACATCGCTCTATGACTCCACACAGTTTTCCGCCAATATCTGGCATAAATTCCTGTGATATCAAAGGCTACAGCTGCAGTTTCAACCAAGATGTCAACAAAAGCTATGTGTTTTGAATGAAAAATAATAATAATGTGAGGTTTGAAGGTAGCTAGTGGTCAGAAGGAACTAATCAGCTAGAGAATGTAAAGTTTGACACAACATCGCCCTCCTGCAGACTGTATCGCGAATTTTCTGTCCATTCTTGTCATGTGACAGAAAAGATAGATCATGGTAGAATTAAATGCCTTGGAACTTGTACATTGCAAATAGAGCATGAAATTATATTATAATTAGTCTGAAAGAAAACTAGTGATCGGCGAATTTTCGACACGCACTTCTAAATCATGCGTTATATCAGGTAGAGACAACAAGATTGATTTACCATAATAACATTTTCTAGAGTTAGTATATAGCAAATGCAATCGTTATACTACCGTCTTGTTGTGGGAGAAAAACGACTCATCTGCGAACTTTCGACGTGCACCAAGTGATGCAATATAGCTGAGGTACAGCAGGAACCTACTAACAATGAAATATTTTCTGGTTAGTATATACATACATACATACATTCATACATACATGCATGTATACATACATACATACATACATACATATATACATACATACATACATACATACATACATGTATACATATATACATACATGCATACATACATACATATATACATGCATACATACATACATACATACATACATACATATATACATGCATACATACGCAAATACATACATACTTTTTTAACCCAATAGCCCTTAATGGACTCTAGGACATTGACTAACATACAAGTCAGTTTGACAAACTAAAACTTTCTCTTGGTGCATTCCCACAGAAATGCACTAAGAAAATCTAGAAAATGGAAATACCGTCTTGCTAGAGAGAAAAACGATCAATGGGAATATAGTTCTGTGGAGCTACAGTATGACTAAGAAAGTAAAAATAACTTGACCACCTTTCATTTTTAAGGTAGAAGAAGAAGGTTATGATCTGTCCGCGAATTTTCTACATACATTTTACATGCCAGACAGATATATCAATGTTTCGTTTCCCTGTTGCGACCAGAACATCCACTGATCAGTGCGAATATCACGTTGCTAGTAAATTGTACGCATGCGCTCTAATTTCACATGGCAGCGGCGAAGTGAACGGCCATCTTGAAACGTGAAACTTTGCAGCTGCTTATAGGAGAAGATTGCCTTGATATAGTAGTTCTGTTCAAATTTTTAAGCGTTTCGTAGTTAAAATGGCAACTCAAAGCCCGTCTATTGATGGACGGGTGTTAACTGATATGAAAGTTGCTGATTTGAAGCTGGAGTTGGAGAAAAGGGGTTTGAGTAAGGTTGGTGTGAAAGCCGAGCTTATGAAGCGTCTGGAAAAGGTACGTAATCATATCTGCTCTACATTGCTTGCTGTTCTTCTCGTTTTTACGTCAGTAGTTGATAAATGAGTCAGCTAATGACCTGAGCCCTTGTCTCTTCCAGGAACGCTTGGTAGAGTAAGTTTCCGGATTGGACTGAAGAACGCATGTGGGATTGATAACCTTGATTCGTAATGGCGTTGTGCTATTAGGAATGCCTTTAGCCAATAAGCAAATTTTAGTAACGATTGTAGTCTGTTTGAAGATTGGTAACCTATCCCCTGTCCAATTCTTGACGGTGATCATTTTTACTTGCAACATTTCTATGCCACAGACCTCCGATTTATGCCAGATGATTACCTATGGCTGAGCTTGCATGCAAGAAAGCATGTATTATTGCAGGAGGTTTTGGGCATGAATATTTTTCAGGGTTTATTCCAAAGCTGTTTGGCTTGGATAACCCAGAGTTGATGCGATTTTTATAAATATAGGTCAGGAGTGATACCAACGGAGCTTGACTTGATATAGTTTGTAGTTGGTGCCTGACGTGACCTATTGTTTTCCATGAGTTCCACGCCGGAAATCTCCGTCGTAGATTACAAGGAATGCACCCTGGTCTTTGACTGCCATGCCCAGTCGACTGAGGTTGGTGGGGCGCCCCTTAATGGCTGGGCAAAGAGTCGAGGGTGATCCTGCTTGTAGTCTACAGGCCTGCATAAGCTCCATATTCGTCTTGTTCCACAACTTTTTGGTCTCCCAGGAGGCCTCTTTGCCTCAACACTGTGAAAATGCATCTTGGTGCAACTGAACTCTTCCCTTCCTCCATACCACATGTTCATGCCATCTGAGGATGTTGACCTCAACGTGGCTTACAATATGGTTTTGATCAACAACCATTGTTTTAAGTAACTTTCAATGGATACTGGTCTGCAAGTGAGACCCCACACACATATCAAAGATTATCCTCTCAATGCTTCTCAGTTATTGACAGATGGGGGTGGCCAAACTCTAGACTTCGCTTGAGGTGTTTGGCCTAGGTTTGCTTGTCATCACTTGCTTTAGTTTGATACATTTTAATTGTCCAGGTTGTCAGTCTTTCAGTTTGTGTTCTTGAATAGTGTATATTGCCAGTGATCAATCACTTATCAATTGTTTACTGCGCAGGCAATTTGTGGTGAAGAACCAGCAACACCAGGAGAAGAAGGTGTTGACAACAGTGGTCCAACTTCACCAACCACACCCGTATCAGGAAAAGTTACAGCACGGAAGACAATTGCAAGTAGGTTGATTGTTTTATGAAGTTACTTAATAGTAAGCAAATGTAGTATATATAATTATTGTAGAGATGTACCAAATTTTTGTAATATAGATGAGCACAATTTCTGCTAGTTGTTTTTTATGTTCTTTCAATTTACAATAGGACAATGGATCACAGTCCAAATTAGACTCCCTGATCAATCTCTTACCAGATTTATGTTGGTGCCAGGCTCAGACCACACATATATACATATCCATTATGAACAGTGGTACACTATCATTGTACAGTATTAGTATATCAAACAATGTAGAGCATATGAGAGGGAAAAAATAACATATGAGAGGCCACACAATAAATTTGTTACTCTTCGGTTTATGCCATGAGTGACGATCTTCTGATGAATATTTGACTGAGGTTAATAGCCTCATCGTTATCTTAATCATCATCATGATTATCATCATCGTCATGATGTTCATCATCATCATGATGTTCATCATCATCATCATAAATATCATCGTCATCATCATAATTATCATCGTCATCATCATCCATTGCACCCAGTGGTGTATAGGGCAGCAACAAAGCTCTTCCACCTCTGCCTGTCCTGAACCAACCTAGCCAACAAACCCCAAGAGTGCTGCATGGCTTTCATCTCATTCTGCACTGTCTGCGACACTGCTCTTGGTCTTCTTCTTTCCATCTGGTCTTCTTCCTTCCAGTTCTTGTGACCAGGGATGTAAATAGCCGTCGGACATTGGATAAGTCCGATAAATTCCAGCAAACTGCCAACAGAATTGCTTTCAAAATTTAGAGAAATGTCTGTTGCCAGTACTGTCACACGCACCTTTCATAATTTCCCATCAAATTTTGGTCACTGACAAAACAACGAGAACATGATTCCGTTGATTAGCTGATCTGATGAAACAATCAAAACCAATTTAAATCAACACGTCGAGTTTTGCCACACCGAAAACAAAACAATTGAATCCTCTGAAGGATGGTGTTTTTCGAAGGGTGAAAGAATGCATGTCTACAATAATCTCCTCGAGGAAGAGCTCTGACATGGAGGGCACGGTTTGAATGACATGTGTCGCGCATGTGACACACACGCTTTCAAAACAGGAGTTTCCATTTCTCCTCAAGTGTTTTGCATCTGCCCTCATCCAAGGTAATAAATTTTGTTGTATGTTGTATGATAGAAATTGTGGGGTTTTTTCCACTATTTTAACATACAATTGTATTTCTGACTCCGGAAAAT
This sequence comes from Chironex yamaguchii, assembly GCA_024741275.1. NCBI lineage: Eukaryota > Metazoa > Cnidaria > Cubozoa > Chirodropida > Chirodropidae > Chironex > Chironex yamaguchii. Next base: position 8,954 of record JANTCA010009136.1, read on the forward strand.
AGGAAAAAAATTTTTTTGAAAATTTTTACTTCCTTTATGGGTCTTTATTATGTGTCAAAAAAATCAGCCCGAATGGACCACTAACGGCTGAGATAGCAGGGTGGAGCAGAATTGTCCCTTCCCCAATTTATATGGTATCTGTACAAAAAAAGACCCCCAGTTCCGAAAATGTCCATCACCAAAATGTTTCACTTTTTACAGCTCTGTTGACTGTTAGTCCTTTCTCAACACATGTCCTATCCACCTCCATCTTATTGTAATGATCGTGCCCAAGTCCCTTTGCTTGCATCTCTGTAACAGGTTTTCGTTTGAGATTTCCAGCCAAAAGATGTGAAAGATTTTTCAAAGACAGGTGGTATGATCTGCCTCCGTCATCTTCCAGCATTAAGATCTGTACAGGAGCATAGACAGAAAGCAGCTCTGGTACATTCTCTGCCTGGTGTTGGTGCTGTACTGTGTGGATATCCAGATGTTGCTAATCTTTTTAGTCATCTCTTCTTTTGTTGGAGGGTCAGTGTCAATCTCTAGTTCTTGTTCGGCTTCTGGGATGACAGCTTCCTCATTGGTGGTGGTCGGTTGAGGACTTCCCGGAAGTGTTCAGGCCATCTCACTTCTGTTCCTTGCCTGTTGTCAGCAGTTTTCCCTGTTTGTCCTTGATTGGCCCCTTGTTGCCTCCCCTGAACTTGCCACACACACACCCTTAATGATTTTTAAGACTCTCCCTTTATTTCCTTGCACTGCCACCTCTTCTGCCTCTGCTGTCAGTTGGTCCATGGCATCTCCCTTGTCAGGGCGGGCAGGCCTCTTCACTTCCTTGTGCGCCTCTACAATTACTCTTGTCCCTTGTAGTGGTGGAGACCTTGTCTGAAGTAGCTTTTTCTTGATCTCTCTCCTCTCCGTAATGGCATCTTAGGCATCTATCATCTCTGATATTACCTGTGCCAGCTTCCGTCTCGTACTTGGTCCTCACATTTCAATACCCGAGTCTGATCTTGGTCTTGGTGGTGTTCAGGTCCTCCCTCATCCTGCTGGTAGCACTTCTCGGCTTTGGCCATCAGCATTCATATTAGCCCCTCTAGACCAGGAAGGCCCACCATATGCAGAAGTAGAGTTTGTCTTTGTTGCTGCTTCCGTAACCACATCGTTTTTCTGCGACAAAGTTGTTAGCCCTGTGGCCAACACCTAACCTGGAGGACCAGTTGGTCACTCTTCATCTGGCTTATATCTGTCAGCCAGTCTGGCAGGGGTGGCCCTACCTGGAGCTTCAGCTCCATCCAGCATAGATCTTGGAAGAGAGGAAGAGGGAGAACTTTTTGGCAGTACAAGCTACATAGTTGATTAGTTCAAGGGACTGCTGTTAGACATGTAATTTTGTTATGTGTATTCAAGTATAATATTACTTGTTTGTTTTTTATATGTTATTGTCATTTGTTTACATGTTTTGTTTGTATTCTCCAGTGGCACATGGTGTATTATGTCTATAGTAGGTGACAAAGTTGTTAGTAACTCGCTCTTATACTGTATAGTCATTGTAGGTGTGTTATGGAATGTTAATCCATAAGGTGTTGTCTTAATATTTTATTGTTACTGTTATTTAAGATAACAATGAAAGTGAATGTCATTAATGTGTAAAACATTAAATGAAAGTCTCTTTGTGTGTGTGAACTTGCAGAATCTTGATCAAGTGGATGCTGTAACATAATTTTGTATTGCCACAGCCTTTTAACTTCTGTTCTTGTTTGCCTCAGGACGAAAAGCTGCAACAAAGCAAGAAGAAGTGGTATGTCTAATTTCAACTGGTTGTGTTTCTACTCCAGCATAATACAAAATATACCTTTGCTCTTTGAGGTTTGAGTGCAGCTTTGCTGTTGTGCATTTTTATGCGTATTTGAATGCCGGAAATGCCAAACTTACTCTGAGTGAAGTGTTCTGAATTTTATCTGAGCTCAAATGCATGATTACCATTATATGGTGTCTTTTGTAGAAACAGGCTGCAGTATTTTAGAATTTTGGCTGTGGTTCGATGTACTGTTATTACACATTGATAGCGAACTCTTTCTGCGTAGGGAGTACTGGTTTTCTTATTTTTTTCCTTTCATCTAAGTGAATCTGAGTCTGTCTACATTAAAACAAGAAAATATGTTTTGTATCTTAATTTTCTCTTTGTTTCTTTTCTTGTTTATGATTAGCTGGTTTTGATACATGTTTTGTATAAATAGGTTGCCATATACATATACTTTCCTTTCTGACGATTCATACTTTGAAGAGTGTCAGACGCAAAAAGGTCTTCAGTATGTTTTTAGTGCGATGTCGCAAATTTTCAAGGTGATCTTCAAGTCTGTAGTAACTTCTCCAGTGTAGCCAGCTAAGCTCAGCTCCAGGTGGCAAGTTCTCAGCATGATGCAGGCTAATTGTGATGTCATGTGCCATGTCAGCAGTTTCCGAGTGCCACAAGTGTACCTGTGCCAGTTCTTGTGTATTGTGCAGAGCTTCTATAACCATAAATGTTGTTCACCTAAGATGCTTAGATGAGATGGGACCATTTGACTTCAAATCAGGTTGTTCAGTTTATTTTGTATCATATCTAGTGACTTTGTTATCTGACGCTTTAACCCATATGCTGTACCTCGCTATCCTTTCTTTCCAAATAGACAGACAAAGAGGAAGAAGTCGAACAGACTAAAAGTGTGGAATGTATGTATCATGGTCTTACTTTCTTTCACAAGCTCATTACACTTTATTGTATAAAAACATGTGCAATGAAAAGTATATTATTGAGCAACAGTGTATATGCAGATGGATATGTATAAAAGAATCCAATATATAGATATGCATGCCTTTTGCCTCCTTTATTCCAAATCCCTTAGAAGGACATTTTAAATATCAAATCACTTGCCCAGTAAAGTAAGATCTTTTCTTTAACATGTTCCAACTTATTTCAATGCAATTAACATTGTTTTATCCCTGATATACTGGTGGGATTATACATAACTTGAGACAATCTACTTTTGATTGACGGTTCTGGCATAGGGATAAGGCTATCTGCGGCCAATCAACAAGCTTCAGTTTCCAGGTTGTGCAGTTGAAATGTTTTGGTCCTGTTTAAGGTAGTAATTCATGCCCAGGATGTATGCAAATTTATTATCAGTTGTTTCTAATAATTGATGACTACATTTTATCCCTATTCATGTGACTAGTAGTATACTAGTAGTATAGTTTATCATTCACAACCAAGGAAAGTAATGTTAAACTTTACTCTTTCAGTCATGGTTTTTGGATGGAATTAATGTCTCATGTCTTGTGCTGATAATGTCTAATTATATGTTTGTATATATGAGTCCATTGTGGTGTGAAGAAGTAAATTTATGACTCAAAACCTGTTCCCTTGACCTCATTCTGTATTTTAAATGGTCCATGGTCTTGTGAATATTGAGATTGAAAGAGAGCGTATGCAGTTGGAAAATACGGCATATGATCTTATGTTTGTCATAGATTTAATGATATGCTGCGATTTTCCCTCCTCTGTTTGTTTGTTTCTTTCTTATTTAAAGTGTGCATGCAGTCTATCATGAATGGTAGTGTCCATTATTCTTTCTTGTTCCGTGATTTGCCGTCAGTATGTTGTTAACGCTTGCATATCTTGAATGTGTGCCATATTTTTTTGATTAGCTGGGGAAAAGATTTCAGAGGAACAAACAAAAGTAGAAGAAGTTCAACCAGTTGCTTCGGAAAAAATTCTTGATCCCAATGAACTGCCATCTCTTGTCTCTAATGAACCACTATCAGACTCTATTCTTGTAAGTCCAGACGATTCAATAGCACAATTAGAACAAGATTTAGATAACGATTTAGAAACTTCTTCACTGAATGAACCGGACTTTATCGTCATTGAATCCGATCATGAAGACCAAGAAGATCCTGATGAGCATGATGCATCACATATCAATGAAGAAGGAGAACATATTAAAGAAGATTTACCTGCTGTTGCTGATGGTGCAGTCAAAGAGTCAGCTGAGGATGGTGGTGCTGGAGAGGAAGCAGAGCCAGAAGATGGAGATGAAAGTGGTGCCATGAAAAGCATAGATGAATATGAAAAGTTAACCATGGATGCTGATGCAGATGGTGTTTCTGGTGTGGATGGTCCAAAGGAAGACAATTTTGAAGAACAGATGAAATCAGGTGATGAGCCATTGGTGTCCAGTGAAGAGCAATTGGAATCTGTAAAGGAAAAGCCCTTGGTGTGTCAGGAGGAGGTGGAGGAAAGAGAAGAGCAAGCAAGCAAAGAAAATGATTCAAGTGGTGACCTTATGGAAACATCAAAAGGAGACATTGTAACAGATGAAGAATTGTTGGCACAGGAAGATGACAAAGTCCTCCAGGACAAAGTGGAACTTGCATCTGGAGTTGATCCTACCACAAATGAGGAAAAGAGCAAAGAAGAATTGGCTGAAAATGGTGAACAAGAGAATGTTAAAGTAGAAAGGTTTGTTACAAATGTTGTTTGCTTTCCACATGTAACAAAGGGAGCATTTTGTGGCGTATTATTTATATATAACTTGTCTTGTCGTTCATATCTTGGCTGTAACGGATTTTGTGGTAGAAGCATAGTGCGCTGATTTCCGAGATAATGATACCGACGTAAGTCAGTACAAGGAACCATGAGTTAAAGTAAACAGTGTACAGATTCCACTCCACAGGACCAGTATTTTGCCCATATTCAACAAAATTTTACCCTCACTTGTACATGTAAAAGAATGGTATAACAGCAAAGTTATGATGACAAATTTGTAGTACAAAATTGATACTCTTATATCAGACTTCCTTTTGCGTGACTAGTATCGTACTAATTTGTCTTATTGGCACGCATCATTTACTTCTGCACTTAGAGTGGTTTTTTCACATGTACAGAAGTATTTAGTAGACTCTCTGTCAGATACATCCTTTGGCATTCAGGAACTGAACTCCCAGCGATTCTTCTATATATACTCAGTTCAAATTTGTTGTCTCATCTGCTCCAGTGACTGGCCCAATGTGAACTTTGTTCTTCCATGGTTTTGAATGTGTTGATGGTCCTCTGATCTTGCAAACTTTTTTATAGTGTCACAATTATAGCATACATGACCACAACTTTGCAGTGTTTTCAAACTTTCCTTGACTCATACCTGTAAACATTTCCTAGACTTTATTCTGCATGGTTGGCTTGTTCTCAGTGGTTTTGGCTGGGTTTAGACTGAGAATTCTTTTTCCTGCATTATTCTAACCTTCAATGCCAGTACATACTATCAAATTTTTAAGACCATGAGTTTACTCCATTGTAGTCTTCCTACAATTTTGATATAGTTTTCGCCTCTTTTAAGCTATTTCTACGATATACTCTGTTAACAGGATAGCAGAAGTGTGTCATTTAGGGCCTTGTTACATCCTTGTTTGGAATTATATTAGCATGTTGAGTCTTCAGCTTTGTGCGGATCTTTGCTCCAAATGGTATTTTTTGGTGAAAGAGTACTTAAAGGCTAGCACCATTGCTATATACTCTAACCAGTATGCAGCATTCAGCTCTGTTCATCTACCTTTAAGTAGTTTATGTTTAACATTTGGTATGCTTCAGCATATGTATCGATAGTACACTCCTATATACTTGGATGTGCATTTGGTTATTTAGCCAAAAATTGGAACTATTTTCTTGCTGATGTTGTATCAGTAACATGATGGCTTAAGTTAATAGCACATCATTGTCTTCAGCCATTTGGCTATATGATGGAAGTAATTGATCACTGATACCTGTTGGATAGACTTCTTTGGAATGTAATGTTGTCTTGTGCTGTGTAAGTATTCCGACTGTTCTAGTATGATTTAATATAAGTAAGCTGGTGTTGACCAATGCTTTCAAACTGTGGATGAACAAGCCACTAACTCTGGAAAGTATTGTGAATGCTCAGCAGACATTAATTTTGGATTTCCAAGTATCATTTTTGACTCTGGGGCTGGATATGTTTTTTTGACGATCCTACAAGAATCTGTTTATATTAGTCTAACATCAGATATTCAAAGAATACAGCAAGGCAAATTGTAAGGGCAAGGCAAAATGTTACTAATGTTAATACGAAGAAGCAACATTGTTTTGGGAAAGTCTGTTTTCTCAGACAAAGTACACAAATTGCTTATTACCTGAGAAGTAAGCCGGTCTTTTATGGCTAAAATTTAAGTGTACCATAATGTCTGACTTTTGCAGCCTTGTGGTTGATTCAGAATCGACTTACATAATAGCTAGTGTACAGCAAATTTTTTTGGTTATATGGCAGATATGTGACTCATGTTGTATCGATGTATCATCGTTTTTCTGATAAAGACATTTCTGTATAGAATAATTTCCCAATTTTTGCAATCAGTAAGTCTACTCTTCCAACTGCAGTAATAATGCTTTCCATTTGGTTCAGGTTTATTGTTTTTGGTTGGTTGTTTTATTTGTTATTGTGTTGGTTTATTGTTTTATTTGTTATTATTTTGGTTTGGTGGATGGGTAGGTTGTGGGTTCAGTGGTTTGTTTGGTTGAGGTTTTCATCAATGCAATGGTTATGTTATCCGGTAGAAATTATGTTCATAGAAAAAACAAATTAGTACCATATGAAATTGGATAATCTGGATTTTAGAGTAATCTTTTTTTCTCTACTCTTCTATCTAGTGGCATTGAGGATTCACTTATGGCTGGGACTGAAGCCTCAGCTGATACCTCAAATGTCAGTGATGGTACAGTAGGTAAGTTTGTATCTGATGAAACCATGGAAACATCGGATACCCAAGTGGACCAGGACACATCTCCAAGCAGACCAGAAGTAGAGACAAAAAATGAGACCACAGATTCAGTAAAGGAAGAGAAAGATTCCAGTGATGTGAAAGAGAATGAGCAAACTCTTGTGGAGGAAAAGAAAGAGTTGACCAAAAGTTTGTGGATTAGTGGTCTTTCTTCGGTTACCCGTGCAGCAGATCTTAAAACTAAATTCAGCCAATTTGGCAAGGCAAGTTTTTTTCCCTTGTGACTTGTAAATTAATATTTCATGTTGTTATGACGTGGTCTCTTTCGTCAGATGAGTACAATACACATACTGTTTTATATATGTATTGTGTATGAGTGTCTCCATATTGATTCTTGGTTTGATAAGCATCTAAAATACAGTATCTACTTGACTATTATTGTTGAAGTCGCAATACATGCTGTGTTGGATCACAACATCATGCCTTGTTTGCAGTATCCAACCTGGGCCAAAGTGAGAAATGCATTGTTATATGAGTGGTTCTTTTGCGTATCTTGGGCTTCCGCCGGCCCTACTTCTGTTGTGATTGGAAATCAGACGAGTAGTATTATAATTTTACAATGTCTTCAGCGGGTATTTTCCATACCATTGTACTAGGATTGGTGTATTACTACCCCTTGTACTAATCCACTTTCCTGACGTTTCACTATTCAGATTCCAGTCTGATTTTAATGTTTCAATGTTGAGTGGAGAACATTATGTCATGAGTCGTTAATATAGGACATTTTGGGTGCAGAACATGATCATATAAGTTGTGAAGATAAGATAATTTGGATGAGGAACATGATATTGTCATAAGTACTTAAGATGATACCTTCAATAGGGCACATGATCATGACATGGATGGTTAAGATGGGATACCGTGGATAAAAAACATGATAATGGCCAATGACGTAAGATGGGATACCTTTGATGACAAATGTATTTGGTATGGAATTGTATTGTATCTCTCTCTCTCCATCCCACATCTCCATCGCACTGTCATCTCAATATCCCCAGTGAAGCATGAAGTAGAATTGGTCATTGGTTGTGGTTGTAGAGGGAAACAAGACACAGAAGCGAGGCATTTGAATAACTGAGCACAAACATGTCTGCCCTAAAAGTTTCAGGTTTCTTGGTTGGTTGGTGATCCTTGTATTGTAGACAAGATGGTACCTTATGCAACCTATGATCCCTAATGACAGTTGTAGATATTTTTTCTTCACACAATGCACCTGTGAGCAAGTTAAGGGGCTAACTTGGCCTAGATGAGTATGGCTCCTCTTTTTACAGTCTTACGACAAGTCAAGAATGCTATCCAGTTCCACTGTCAGATATTGGATTATTGGATAGTTGTGTGAAATGTCCTGTTTTCCGTCTGATTTTTTATTTATTTTTTTCAGGTGTTGGGTGCAAAAGTAGTGACCACTGCCAGGTCACCTGGCATCCACTGCTTTGGCTTTGTAACCATGTCGTCGGTTGAAGAAGCTACCAAATGCATTGAGAATCTAAACAAAACTGAACTGTGTGATAGAATGGTGACAGTTGAAAGGGTAAGTGATACTTCTAAGGTACTGTAAACAGGTCTGTGGAGGAAAGACTTTGAAATTAAGTTTTTGATTATGGGGTAATAAAACTATATTCCTAGAATTTTTCTGTAGCATAATCGAAAAATTGTGGTAAAGGTTGGTTTCAAGTTTGACGGCAATTTCGTAACAGAGTATATTAATTACAATGGCATTAACCATGGGCTCCCAGACTATTCCAACTTTGAAACCCCTTACTACCTTACCCCGTCACTCATTTTAGCGAGGTGTTCTTTCGGTTGTTCTCGTGGGTTCCTTGTTACGGTCACTTTCACCCTTTGCTGTTGTCTTTCTTTTTCTGGTGTTTTGATTTCTTGTCTGTAAAATGTGTTTTCTTAAGGGCTCGTTAGCACATGGTGCATTTATTTGATTGATATGAATTGCTACAAGGTTTTATCTTAATTGGTAGGCCATTTGTGTTACAAACCGATAATTAGACAGTCAATTGAAATTGACGAAAAAACTCGGCTGGGCAGTACTGAATTGTATCACTGATAAGTTGCTTTACATGAAGACATACCTTGGATGCAAACGTTAAGGGATTATGATGCTCTGAAAAAGAGTAAGCTAATAGAATGATAAACGATCAAGTCTCTTATTTTCCTGTAAAACAGTCTTTTAATTTAACAAAAGGCGAACCAAGGAAATGAGCAAGATATATTTACACTGCGTTCCTTTCCAAACTATTCTAGACAAAGGTCCATAGAATGCGTTCCCCCGTCTTAAATAAAGGAGGATATTTATGTTTGACGAATTTTGGGTCTGCATTATTGAAACAAATCACTTGACACACTATCATATCATTTTGAAAATACAGGGTAACTGTGAAGGGTTCCATTCTGTGAAAGTTTTCAGAGGGCAGTTTTAAACTGAACGTAATCACGAGAACCTTAGAGGTATGTCACAGAGAGTAGTATAATGACTACCCTTGTCCTATCAAAGTCAGTAACAATGGCTTTAATCCACACTGTTGTTTTCGATCTGGTAATATCCCCATCCAGTGTCCCCTATACAAATCAAAACTTATTTTATTTCTTTTATCATATTGATGCAACCACATTTACTTCCTCTGCTCGTCTCGCAGAGCAGGATTTCAGGAGATTTAAAATAAAGACGGGGGCAAACCGGACACACTCTTGTTCCCCAGACAGACCACAGTGGTAGGCTCCATGATCATAAATAGCACACCTGCAGCCATGAAGGCGCTTGCGAATGTGTGACATAGTCTGCCACCCGTCGATACTCCTGTCTGGTCCTTTTATGCACTTTACTGGTGCCATATAGTGCCTACATAAGACTGCATGGTTAATCCATGGAGATGCTTGAGTTCATACTTGTGCGTCTGTCGGGTTTATTAATTTCACCTGACTGCTTTGAACGTGTAAAACACGGTAAGCAGGTTTACTTGTAAACATCGATAGTTGCGTAATCAGGATTTCTAGCGTTGTAGTTGAGCTTGTGTTAATTTCATTTATATGTCCAAGCAACGGATTTAAGTTTATTTTCACATCATATGGTAGCCGTCGTGGCTTTGTAGGGTACGCCGAGTATGGTTGCCGTTCATATCAGACCGGATGCTTCTTTGCATACACTGCACAATAGCATCGGCGTTTACAGAAGCAAAATGTGGTTGCTCCAGTTCAGGATTATTCCAGAACTTTTGCATGCCTTTACACGGGATCGATCAGAAACTGATCGCTCACCAAAGAGAACCTAAATATCACGGATAGCTCTATGCCGGGCACTCCACTGTAAACAGAAGCCCATTCCGTACGTGTTTAGTTGATATCGTGTAAACTGAGTCGAAATATCAGAGCAGCTGAGATCTGTGCTATTCAGGTATTCCAATATGCCTCGAGAACCTGTTTGTTATGCCCTGAGCAACCCAAATATCCGTAGCGTTGGGCTTTGAAATAGCTGGAATTCATAAAGAGATGTTGTCTTGTTTGTGGAAGCCATGCCCCTGTAGCTTGTATTAATGCAAGAAGTTATTTGATATGAAATGGTTGTGACTGTGACGATGCCTGTGATTCATGTAAAAAGGGGTTTTAGCGAATGGTCTTTACTCTGAACAATAATTAGTTATTGTTATTTCTAGGCCAAGACCGATCCAACGCCAAAAAAAGCAGCGGAAAAAGGGAAAGCGGGTAAGCAGGAGATCGTGATATATTAGTCAACTGTAATATACAATATCTTGCGCCCATTTGAGTATTTGAACAGGCTGCTTTAACATGCAACAGTTATCCTCCTTTGCTGGCATCTATTTGTTTAATCTGTTGTCTTCTCTAGTAGCGGTGACCTTGTGCAGTTTTGTCGTCTTGTGCGTTTTTTAGTTCTATTGAGAATATCCGTCTTGAGGACGCCTTAAGTGTTAAAAATTAGGTATTGCCATCCAAAGATGGATCTGTAAAACATCATTAAGATTCCAAAGTGGGCCTTTGCTTAGACGTTTTTGATTGTAACATAGACACGTAGACAGCTTACTGCAAATTTAAAACGGAAGAATGAGGCTTCCAGACATAGCTATGTTCAAATATGCGGATTTCAAACAGATTGGCAAAGTGTGACTTTATGAAACATCCAGTTTTAGAATTTATAAGTTTTGATGATCAATTCTCGTGCCCATGAAAATAACAGTGAAATTTAGTTCAAATCTAGCATGAGCAGGAGGTAAAATTTGTTCAGCGTAAGGATTTTATTTTGGCTACGGCTAGTCTCTGTGTTTGGAAATTATTTGTGTGGACTGTCTGCTTCTTTAATTGTGACTACGGATAATATCATTTAGTTTGCGGTCAAACGTAGCGGTGAATATCTTTGGTCAAGCTAAGTGACTCGGGGTCTGGACGCTAATAGAAGTTAAAACGACCGCGAACAAAACCAAGCTTTATTGTCCGAAAAGATCGTCGTCAGTTCAGTAGGGCCCGGTTCTAACCCCGTAATCTATTGTTTTCTCTAGCGAGTTCGCCTTTTATTGTAGTGTTAGGTACTCGCTAGTATCTCTTTGCTACTAACTACCCGTATACTTTGCTATGACCATCATCGTCGCCATCGTCGCCACTTAGCGCCAATATAATGGTTGCTTGCTTCGGCCTCAAAAATCCTAGATATCATTTATACACTTTAAGGTTTATATAGTTATACTATGATATTCGTCCAATGGCGTGCTATAACCTACTGTCGACTCCTTGCCATTTTGAAAACTGTTTTTTACATTAAGTTGTGGCCTTCTTAAATAAGATTTATTGCCTGATGTTTCTCTAATTTTGATCTGGACGCAATCCTCAAAGTTTCAGAACTCCCGAATTTCAACCTCAGACCCATCATCATGTTCTGAAAATCTTTTTCTTGTTTTTATAGATCGGAAGCCTAGTGAAGACAAAGTGTTAGCATCTAGCAAAGCTCTTTCCAAGACATCAAAGCCAGGTATGGCCCACATTACATCTTTTACGCTGTTTGTTAGGCGTTGATGATCGCTCTGTGGGTGTCATTCTGCTTCATTTCGTTGTATCATGCTTTCCTCTTAATTCGATGTCTGGATGGTTCAGTTGATCGCCTGGTTGTCTCACCATTCAAAGACCTTGTATCTAGGACTGCGTTTACACAGGACCGACCAAATATTTGGTCTATTAGGCTTTGCGTTTACACGGGGCCTGCCTAACCGACCTCAAAGTAGGCTATTTAGACGTACAGATATTCGGCAACCTAGGAAAGCGTCCTTCATATCAATTCGGCCAGCCAAATACTCGGCCGGTCCTGTGTAAACGCGGTCTAAACGTTGTGAATTCACGTACACACATTTCTGATAAAGTATTGAGTAGAGATGTTAAATCTGATGGCGAAAGGGATGGCGACATGTGGCCACATCGGGAGAATGGGCCGGGATCACACTTCTTAGATACAGTTACCGTCTTGCAATAAACGCGGAACCCTGGTACCTTTACATTCATAGCTAGTGGGTGTGACACGCTTCAGAAAATGCAGTGGCGTCTAATAAGTAAGTCTAAACGGTCGCTGTCATAGATTTGCTCTTGTTTTTGCACTCCTTTTCTCGCGCAACAGATTGTTGAAATTACATAGCCGTCACCTTGGAAAACTGTAAGGTATTGGGTACCAATGTAGTATGACAGTTCCACCGACCCACCCCTACCCGCATCCCCATACACATCCCTGTGTACGGATTGCGATTCAAATCCCATAATTATTTCCGTAGAAAATCTCTGTCCGTTCTGTAGGGTAATGGGTGTGTCTCTGTAGTCTTGAAGTTGCCGCTTGTGCAACGGGTTGCAAGTTCAAATCCCATTTCAGTCGCAGTACGAAGATCTTCTGTCCGCTCTGTAGAGTAATAGATGCTACAGTCGTCTCTTCTGTAATGAATTGCGTGTTTGATTTCGTATACTACGATCCCGGGAAGTATCGCCATTCTGTCGTTAAAGTGATGGGTGGCGTAGTGGCACGACTGTCACCTCCTGTGTAACAGACCATAAGGTATTGGTAGCATCAGAGCATATGCGACGGCTGCGTCTTTTATGTCATTCGTTTGTGGTTTCCGGTCTGAAGAAATACATTTTGCTTGCCTTGCCAAAAATCGTAGTGGTAGATAATTCTGACAATTCGTGACTTGGCAGCTCCATTTGACGCTCATAGTCTGTGCATAACATCACGTTATACAGTGAAACTCTTTTGATTTTCGACTTAGATGTTGGGAGTACGTCAAGGAAGGCAGAGGATAAAAGCAAAAGTGCAACTGAAAATAAGCAAGATTCACGAAGGGACTCGCGTAGTCGGCGATCACCTGCTAGAGGATCAGGGAGAACAGATAAGAAAGACGCGAAGTCGCCTGGCTCTTCTAGTCGCGGAAAATCCAGGTCAAGTCCCGCGAGGAGGAGAGGTGGTGAAAGAAGTTCCCTTTCTAGTCGTAATAGACAAGGCAGAAGATCACGGAGTCCGCGTCCACGTAGTCCGAGACGACGTTCACCTCCGGCAACATCCCGTGACAGGGGAAGGGGGACATCTCGTGGGCGAAGGCCACGGAGCAGATCGCGCAGTGGTCACCGGCGTCACTCAGACAGAACAAAACGTCATTCGCGCAGTCGAAGCCCGCGTTCAGGAGGCCGCAGCCACCAGACAAGGAGCAGATTACGTAGGAGTCAAAGCCCTCGGAGGAAGTCGAATGAACGCAGCAGCACTGAAAATAGGTCTGTTAGTGGTAGCAAAGCTGGGGCAAGTCCAGCCCGTTCAGCAAGTAAAGGCGGTAGTGTTGGTAGAGACAAAAGACCGACTGATACCATACTTAAGACTAAGGGAGATGAAAAGGATAAGTCTGGTGACGGAGAAGAAAAGTCTGCTAAGGAAGCGCTAGGCGATGATGCCAAGACATCGTTATCTGAAGCCGCTGGTGATAAGAAAGATACTACCAAGTCCCCTGATGAGAGCAAGAGTGAGAGTGAGAAGCGGGAATCAACAGAGAAGCAAGACAGTCGAAGTGATGCCAAATCAACCGAAGAAATGGAAGAACGAGATAAGAAACGTGAAGAGGAAAGGAGGCAACGTGAAGAAAAAAGGAGACGAGAAAAGGACAAGGAACGAGAGCTGAGAGAAGAAAGACGCCGAATTCAGGTTCAGCGTGAGTATGAACGACGGGTACGGGCACGCCGTGAAGAAGAAAGACTTAGACGAGAGCGCGAGAAGGAGCGTGAACTTGAAAGGGAAAAGGAGAGAGAAAGGGAAAGAGAGCGTGAAAAAATTATGCGAGAAAGAAGGGAAAGAGAGCAAAGGGAAAGGGCTGAGAGGGAGCGACTGGAAAGGGAAAGGTTAGAACGAGAAAGGTTAGAGAGGGACCGTCTTCAGAGAGAGAGACTTGAGAGAGAACGCTTGGAACGGGAACGGCTTGAACGTGAGCGGGTTGAACGTGAACGTGCTGAACGTGAGCGTATTGAGCGTGAAAGAGCTAGGCTAGAGCGTGAACGCCTGGAAAGGGACACTAGGGTTGAAATCGATAAGGAGAGGAGTCGTCTTGAGCGCGAGCGTCGTTTGCTGGAGGACAGAAGGCCGCCCTTGAAGCGGCCTGGAGCACCAATAGAGAGGGAAGCATCGCGAAGAACCGGGAATGCTGGTTATTGGGAAGAAACCAAAAGGCTTGCCATGGAGGAGGAGTATGCGAGGGACAGAGATATACGGACAGTAGACTCATCCAGAGGTAGGCTTGAGGTCTCGGTAAGGTCCAGAGATGATACCAGTAAGAGGGATTTGACAAGTAAATCGCATAGGGATGAACAACTTGAGAGAGGAAGTCTGTCCGGGTATAGAAGGGAAGGGTCGCCGTCGTATTCTGGCAGGGCAAGAGAAAGTTTTACCAGTCTAAATTATGCTGGAGGAAGTAGAGCAACAGATTCGTACGACAGAGATCTTGGACGAGGATACTCAAGTCAGCAGGGGGAAGATTATCGTAGAGTAGTAATGAGCAGAGAGGGTAGAATATCGCCGCGGTCCGCACTTTTAACTGAGGTGGACAGAGAGCAGACTAGGTCCCGAGATAGTGGTCGTGAAGGTCGTGTTAGAGATCAAGAGAGAGAAAGAGCAGGCGGTGACACTTGGAATCGGGAGAAGTCGTCAGTTGAGCGTCAATACACGCGTGACCCACAGAAAGCACTATCGGATGTTCTAGAACGAGCTGGCCTTTCCGGAATATTTGGTGGAGGCTCAAGTAGTAGGGCAGCCGAGACTGACAAAGGCTTGTGGCGCGAGTCAGACAATTCTGGTGGCAGGGCTGATTTTGATGAAAGAAGGGCACCTTCTGGTGACAGACGTCATGGTTTGAGTGACAGAAGACAAGAACTGGATGACAGACGAACTGTTTTGGATGACAGACGACTTGGTTTTGATGATAGGCGGGGTGGGTATGATGATCGAAGGCAGGACTTGGACGTAAGGGCCAGTGTAAGTGAAAGAAGCTCCGGTTTAGATGATAGACGCGGAGCACTGGATGATAGAAGACCTGTCCTTGAGGAAAGACTTGGTGGTCATGAAGATCGCCGAGGTGTAAGTGATAGGAGGACCTTGTTGGATGACCGACGTCCGGTTGCCGAGGAAAGGCGCTCGGTAGATGAAGGACGAAGACACACTTTTCCTGATCGGCGGGCGGGATATGAAGATCGAAGACCAGGAATTAGTGATAGAAGAACCACTGACACTGGTCGGACAAACACAGATAGCTCCCGACATTCGCATAGCCATAATGGATCACGACGTGAGGACACATTAGCTGCTTTTGATACCAGACATAGTGATGCTGGAGATAAACGGGAAAGAATAAGTCACTCTGACATACTACAGGGGTCTCAAGGTGCTTGGTCGGAGGCAGGTATGTCCGCGAAGGCCAGGGAACTCCTAAGCGATGCCAATGCGCGGATGGAAAGCCAGAAGAATCAGTTCATGGACTCTGTAATTGAGAGTAGAAGCCATGCTTCTAGTTACCAACCACGTGATACTCAGCGCTTTGGGATACCTCCCCGCCATGAGATACCTCAGAGGCAAATAAATGTCCCTGATCAACCAGTTATACCGGCACAAGATCATTGGAGCAGAGGGGTACCATCAGGTATGCCAATAAGTGCACCAGGACGAGGGATGTTCTCATCTGTTGGACCGAGACCAGGTATCCCGGCAAGAATGGATACCATAGGTATGCAGCCGAGGCCGATGCAACAACACACGAGAAAATTTTAGACTGCAAGCAGAGAGTTGCTCAAGTCTATCAGCTGTTAAAAGTTTCAGAAGAAATGTGCTTTTCAGCACTGTTTAAGGAGTAGGTTGTTAACCGCTTAGTTTTAGTTATACGTTGAGCGTTGCCAAGGGAATGTATAGTATTCCTCGAATCTGACAACGAACGAGTTTTGATATGAAGACTTAATGTCAGGCGTAATAGTCACGAATGTCTCGCTGACTGGTCCGAAATACACTGCTTGTTGATTTTGGTCTGAACATTGGTTAGTATGATTTGGATACGGTTGCTTGGTCTTGAAACCGCATCAAACCAGGATGTAAACAGTCCTTACCTTGATAAGTGCTTAACTGTTGGATTTCGTATCTAGATGTAATTTTTTTGATGCAGATAAAAAAGTCGATTTTTCTGTTGGTCTATGATTATGGAACGTGGCTTGCTTTATGGTACAGATGACTAATCTGAAAATGATGTAACTTGTGATGACCACTTGGGTTTTCGTTGTGTTGTTAGTAACTTGACTTATCTACTGAGCCCCGTAAATTTAATTAGTGTTGTGACCTGAGGATGGTCGCAATTTTAAGAGAGTAGTAAAGGTCCAGTTGGCGTTAAATATTTGAGATAAGGAGGAGACGGCGTTTGTAACAAGTGAAATTGTAAGGAAAAATGAAAATAGGAGAAAACAAGAAGGGAAGAGAGTATGAAAGAAACAAAGAAAGAAAGAAGAAGGAAAGAAAGAATTGGAAAGAAAGGAAAAGAAGGAAAGAAAAGGAGAAAACAAGAAGGGAAGAGAGTATAAATGAAAGAAAGAAGGAGAGAAAGGGGAAGAAAGAAAAAGACAAAAAGAAAGAAGGAAAGAAAGGGAGAAAAAGGAGAAGCGAAGAAGGGAAGGGAGGAAGGAAGGAAAAATAAGTAGAAAAAATTTAAAAGAAAACAGGAAAGGATAAGAGGGGGATAAGGAGAAGGATGCAAGAAGAGAACGATAGAATATAACTTAAAATGAATGGAGATAAAAAAGGAGAAAGGAAGAAGAGAAACGGTGGACAGAGTGCTTGTTAGAGCTCACGACGCTGTTTGCCGTTTCAACGTGATCATCAGTCTCATGTTTAACTAGCGAGCTGTTAAGGCAAGGCGCTAATTGTGGACTATAAAAAGCGTTTATTGGTTTTTCGATAATTATGAGACTCTTTAGATGCCTATCGTCTTTTTGGTATTAGTATACGCAAAGTTTTGAGAGATTGCCTTCTCTGAACGAAAGAGTTCATTTGCTCAATCTGCTGAAAAAGTTCTATTCTGCTTTGACCTTCTTTATCATTACAAGTTAGGAATCCTCTTTGATGTTTATCATATGATTGACAACAATATGGCTAAACTAATTGCAAAGCCTGTAGAGTCCAGATGTAGACAGCTGGAGATTTTTCGGAGTGATTTGGTGAGAAAAGGCGAGGAAGCCTTATTTCCCAATTAATGAATTGTACGCCTCAGTCGTCACTACAGGCGTCACCTATGTGCGATTTCTTAACCACTCAATTCCTGCGCCGCCTCATCCCAATCCAAACC
Source organism: Chironex yamaguchii (assembly GCA_024741275.1). NCBI lineage: Eukaryota > Metazoa > Cnidaria > Cubozoa > Chirodropida > Chirodropidae > Chironex > Chironex yamaguchii. The sequence continues at coordinate 26,611 of JANTCA010009136.1, forward strand.
CTGTGGACCAAATTTTTTTTCTTAAAAGAATGTATAATGCTTATTTGACAGTGATGAGTCCCAATTCAGATGTACAGTTTTCATCGCCATGTGCATAGTAGTAGTAGACTAGACCGACACTTAGGTCACTCTACATACACAAAAACTGAAATCGACCATTGGCTAAAACTTCCCTCCTCTCTTCCCTCCCCCTCCTCCCCAAGAAAAATTTTAAAATCCTGGCTACGCCCCTGGCATATCCCGTCAGAAGGTTAAGCTACTGGCTTGAACTATTCAATGTACGTCATGGGTAGACAAGATTGACCGTGACGGTGAACCTTGGGCAAATTAAATTTGACCCGTATGAGGAATTTGAAATTTTTGGATAAAAGCAGGTGAAAATGCAGAAATTTCCGTGGAAAAAACTAGAAAACATCGAGGACCCAGAATTTGCTTATCTTGATCGTGAACAAACCCATTCGAATACACCGTCTCCTGAGAACCCAATAAATAGTTTTCCGGCGTCTGTTTCATGCGGTTTTGATTGACGCAGTAAACGACACTTAGGTGTAACTAGGCAGAGCGCGGTTACAAGTCTGAACAAATGCGGTTACCTGTTGGTCAGAAAGATGCAACTTTATATATCTTAAAATAGGGAAGAACTTGTTCACAGCGGAGTTGTTGATGTTTTGTAAAAGCCTCTTACCATTCCGTGTAGTTTAATCAAGGACTTTTCACGATACTTCGCAAATCAATTTCGTATGTCCGGATGGTAAATAGTATGGACACCGACATTAGTTCGGAGAATGTGTTGGCCGAACAAATATATCGGCATAATAAGCACTACTCATTGTCCCGTTTCGGATCAATAATGAACGTAGAGAATTTGGTAGCAAGGTATCAAAATATTTTGAAATGAAAGGAAAGAAAGGGTGCAGACCAGCAATTAAAATCCCACGGCCCTCTCCGTAATTTTCGAGGCTACAGTACACTTCAAAATGCTGCCTGACATTACGTACTGGTAAGATATTATGTTCGTTATGGCACATTGCTTTAAATGTTGGCTTTTCAGTTTGGGATTGCAAGTTCGAGCCCGGTCGGCTCCCACTTAGTGCAGCCATTGTGGTAATGCCCACTCTTGACAAATATATCAAAGCACTTGTATTTGACACTGATGAAGGCTTAAGCCAAAACCGGAAAAAAAATTTCCCTTACCGCCTGGTTTCGTCTCCTGATACCAAGCACTTTTAAAGCCCCGTACAAAATCTTTGTGCCATGATGGCACGGAGATTTCGTGTTTGCTTTTGAGTCTGAGGGTTCGAGCCTGGTCCGCTACCACTTAGTACAGCTATGTGCTAATGCTCCACTCCTGACATATATATATTTTTTTCGACATTAGTCTTTATCAGTTACTTATTAAAGAGAGTATTTTGGGGGTAAACACATATCTTAATACTCTTAGCTTGATTGGGGTTATAAGTATTGTTTATATATTAGATAGATAGATAGATAGATAGATAGATAGATAGATAGACAGACAGACAGACAGACAGACAGACAGACAGACAGAC